>JANHGO010002334.1:0-30415 GCA_024606505.1 Aquila spilogaster
CCATCCCACTGGGTGGGGGGGGAGTGAGTGAGTGGCTGTGTGGTGCTTAGTTGCTGGCTGGGGTTAAACCATGACACAGCCGGAGGAGCAGTAAACATCATCCACAAGCTTCATGTGGATGTGCCAAAGAAATTTTCTATCAACTGACACATGCAGACCAACAACAGAAGTTTTCAACCAAGCAAGAGATGGAGAAGATGGAAGAGAAATACTACTAGCGTATGAATCAAACCTGTGTTTCCACAAGATAGCTGTAACTAACTCTGGATATCTACTAAAGATGCAGTGGGTCTAAGTTACCTTCAGGCAAGGTACAGCCCAACAAAACAGATATAATAGAAGTATTTCAGATGTGAAGTTTCAGTTCCAGCCTACTTCTGTCTTCTAAGATAATTCAGTTTAAACTAAAGCATTCACCAAGTTAATGTCACAGAGGTTTTGTTTTTCTCCCAAATTCCCAAATTAGAAGAGAACAGAACACAAGTTTGAGCTAACGGTCCAGAAGGGGTGTGTTTGCTGATCCTTATGTAGCAGCACATGTGCCTGATCAGAGTCAAGCAAAAGGGCATGATGAGTCCAGAACAGGTACATATGCCATCAGGACAGTTTACAATGTAGGAAATATGACGATTCATTGGAAAAAATCGGCTGCATTGCTCAGCACTGTACCTTCCCAGAGAGAGGGACTCAAGCCATACACAAAACCTGAGAACAAAGTTTTTAGTCAGATACACTACTGCTGAGAAAGAGTAACAGCAGAGTTGGACCAACTGCTTGTGCTCATCTGATCAGTCACCAGTGGCTGAAAAGTAGAGTTGTTGTTTGCACTGGTTTTCACCCAATCTCTCTGGGTTTTTATGTACAGAGAGTCATTGCTGCTGAAAGAACAGAAAACGCAATACTTTAAAATATATTTTATAGCTTTTGTTAGTATCTGAATAATTGATAATTTCTAAAAAGACAACTTCAAAAGCTAATCTGAGGAGGCTGTAAATAGCACCTGGGACTCTGGTTATTTCTTCTACTGTCCAACTCTTCATGACTCAGAGGAAACTCACAGAAAACAGACACTTATTACTTCAACTCATGGTCTACAGTCAACAAGTAAACTAGACTTAGGAACTTGGAACTAAGACATGAAGAAGTTAAAAAAATCACCCAAAAAACCCAAACAAGCCTGCAGGTAGCACAAGACCATATCCTCACCAGACTTGGCTTCACAGCTGATCAAAGAAAGATGAAACTGGGAACATACCAGCCCACACTGCTGAGCTTCACAGACAATCTTCACAGTGATTTATATCCTCATAGGGCTACTGCCAGGCTTGTCTGCCTGGAGAGGAAAACAACCACATCTGGCTACTTCTGCAGGAAGAACTGATTCAGTTTAACCCTTCCACATACAGCTAGCCTTTTCCTAAACCCAAGTGCACCTCTATGTGTGATTGCGATGTTATAATCCTTTGAGCTAATTAAGTAAAGATATTTCCTAGTATAGTCATGGAAAAAGTAGTTTATTAGCATATCTTGTCTCCAGGGGAGGTTTAGACTGGACATTAGGAAGCATTTCTTTACTGAGAGGGTGGTCAAACACTGGAACAGGCTTCCTAGAGAGGTGGTGGATGCCCCAAGCCTGTCAGTGTTTAAGAAGCTTTTGGACAGTGCCCTTAATAACATGCTCTAACTTTGGGACAGCCCTGAAGTGGTCAGGCAGTTGGATTAGATGATCATTGTAGGTCCCTTCCAACTGAAATATTCTATTCTATTCTATTCTATTCTATTCTATTCTATTCTATTCTATTCCATTCCATTCCATTCCATTCTTTATTTTCCATGACTGATGGTAATATAAAAAAACCCTGCCTTTTCTCCATGAGAATACAATTAATCAGCTAGTGCCTAGAGTACTGAAATGCAGCATGGTTAGCAGAGTCTTGCTGGGATTAAGAGGAGCACAAGCCTCCCGACTTTTCAGAAGTCTGGTTTTGGATTAGCACAGGAAGAGAGGACTCAGGAGGGAACTCTGAGAATGTTATTACATCTCTGCAAAAGTTTAGCTCAGAGGCTGCAGTCTCCAACCTGCCCCTGTGTAGTGTGCAATGTTAGAGAATACAACACACGAATGTTTCACCTTTCTAGAGACCTATTTTTAAAACTAAGATCAATCACAAGGAAGACAAATTTGATACTTTGACCTGAGAGCTAAATCCAAAGGGGAACTGAATTGGTCAGAACCGAAGAGACCTCACAGTCCTGGGTAGGGTGTTTGGGACTCCCCAGGTAATGTCATGAAGCAGTAGAAAATGGCTTCACTGGGAATAGGCAAACCAAGGAAAGGGCTGTCTGAGCCTAGCCAACAGGGAAGGCCACCAAGAAGAACATGTAGTTGTGTCTGCTTAGAAATGTCAGCTGTGAGCCCATTTCTGAGATTGGCTGTTTAAAGACAGAGAGAAACAGGTCCAGCTAATGGTTAGATAATTTCAAATTACCGCTTTTGGCTGATTTGGAGCAAGGATTTGAACTCTGTGATGAAAGCCTGCATGATCTCTTTGAGCTTTGTAGACTTGCTGCATGCCAAAGACACTTTAGGAAATTCTAGTCCCTGGAAGACGGAGACCTTTTTCACCAAATAATTTGCCTGCATTACTAGCTCTCAAACCAAAGATTGACATCCTTCAATCCCCTGAGAGACAAAAAGGGAGTACAACTCTTTGGCCTGCTGAGCAGATCCATTGCACAGGCAGATAAGGGAATGCCCCAGATCCTGATCCCTGCTCCATGGACTGTTTATACATCTCCTTCAATGACTTGTCCACATGAAACAGTTGGTCAGGACAGTAGCCAGCATCAACCTGCCAAGTCAGTGCACCACTTACTTTTCCCTATCATCTCTGGTCCAGCCAATATTTAAACTTTTTTTTTAAAATCACAACTTTAATAGGCAAGACAGAAAGACAGAGTAGTACATAGCCATAGCAGGCTGGTAAGAATTTGATTCCTTTTAAGCAGAGGAAGGGACTGAATGTATGCCACGGGCAAACACTCCAGCCACAAGAGGAGCCATTTTGGCAGAAACCTGTTCTATGATTGTATTTTAAATGTGCTCCAAGGATGCTACGTCTGGTGTGTTAGCCTTGGCCAATAGTCAAACTCCCACCCAGCTGCTCACTCTCCACTTCACACCCCCAATGGGATAGGGCAGAAAATAGGGGAAAAAACCAGGAACAAGAAAGCTCATGTGTTGAGATAAAGACAGGGAGATCACTTAGCAATTACCGTCACGGGCCAAACAAACAGATTCAACTTGGGGTAAGAAAGCGAAAATGGGCACAAAAATGGTCAGAGGGCTGGAGCACCTCTCCAATGAATAAAGGCTGAGAGAGATGGGGTTGTTCAGCCTGGAGAAGAGAAGGCTCCAGGAAGACCTTACTGCAGCCTTTTGGTATATAAAGGGGCTTATAAGAAAGATGGAGAAAGGCTTTTTACCAGGGCCTGTAGTGACAGGACAAAGGGCAACAGTTTTAAAATAAAAGAGGGTAGGTTTAGATTGGATAAAAGGAAGACATTTTTTATGATGGGGGTGGTGAGACACTGGAACAGGTTGCTCAGAGAAGCTGTGGAGGTATTCAAGGTCAGTTTGGACAGAGCTTGGAGCAAACTGATCTAGTGAAACACATCCCTGCCCACGGCAGGGGGGCTGGAACTAGACAATCTTTAAAGATCTCTTCCAACCAAAACCATTCTGTGATTCTATGATCCTAATTAACTTAATTTGTTGTCAGTTAAAATAGATATTTAATTACTGATTTAGGTAGTGAGAAACAAGGAGACAGACATTAAACCAACACCTTTCTTGCCCCCTTTCCCAGGCTCAACTTTACTCCTCCGCTCCAGAGTTGAGCCCTCACCCTGAGTGGCACAGAGGAGTTTCTCTCTGCTGCTTCTTCCTGGTCACACTTTTCCTCTGCTCCGGCTTGGGTCCTTCCCAGGCTGCAGTGGTGGATATCTGCTCTGGCACCGAGGAGCATCTCCTCCACTTCTTTCTCTGACTTTGGTGTTCCCTTTGCTGTTTCTCACTCTTTGTGTTCCCTCCTCCTCTCTGTGGCATTTTTTGCCTTTTCTTAAATACATTTTCACAGAGGTGCTGCCAGCTTTGCTGAGGGGCTCAGCTGGGTCCCGCTGTGGATGTCTTGCGGAGCTGGTGGAACCAGCTGTGTCCAGCATAGGGGGAACCACAGCTTCTGCTCACAGAGGCCACTCCTGCATCCCCACCCCCCATCGCCTCATATCAAAACCTTGCCATCTACACCCAATATACCACCAGAACAAGCCTCTGAGCAATCTGGGTTTCATAGCAGCACCATACAGGCTGCTATGAAGAAAATTAACTCCATCCCAGCCAGACCCAGTACACCCTGTCACATAAGCAAACCGGTTTTCCTGTTTGGCCCTACAAAAAGTAACTTCTGAAGGTATCTGCAGAACATCTTACTAACAGATGCAGATACCTATGGAGTTTGGAAACCTCCAAGGTTAGGAAGGAATTGGCAGGGAGAGGGAACAGTTGAACCCCACTTCTGCAGATTGGGAACTGGGCATCAAAATTTGGCCTCGGTTCTTTCTGGGTCTTGGTCCTACGTCACTCTGTAGATGGAGTGCTTAGTCATTACTGGATGTTTGTATAAATGCAATAAAACATCAGATGGTGGAATTTGCTAGCCCAGCAAATGTTAGGGCAGAGATTCTTGCAGGTAGGGCTCAAAAAATGGTGGCAGAACTGAGGGGGGGAAAGTAGATGAGTTTTGCTCAGCCTCATCTGGTGGATGCTGCACTGGTGGAAGGGAACCAGAGCACCCATCTAAAGCCCCTGGTCCTCCCCAGGGCCTCCGCACTGGCAGGCTGCACTGCTGGAGCAGGAGTCTTTGGTACAATGTTTGAGCTACAGATGGACCGTGTCTGCATTTCATGCGTAAGCCTGATGTCCTGCGGAAACATCTGCTTGTTACAGTCCTTTCTGGCTTCTTTCTGGGAGCTTGGTAAAACAAGTTCCCTAGAGAGGAAGGATGTGAATGTGCAAAAGTCTAACTAAAAATGAAATTTAATTCTTCTCTGCGGGTGAAATGGAAAGCTATTACTTTCTGTGCTCCTGAAGGATGCATTTCTGAAAAGAAGATAATTTTCTGAATTGTCTTAAAGGCTTGCAAATAAATTGCTCAGTTTCAGGTTTTATTATAATCTTGAGGTTCAGTAGGAAGTTGCTAAAACATTTGAGCAATGCTGACTAAACATCTGAGTGAACCTAGTGGAATTCAGATTCCAAATGAAAGTCACATAAACATTACTCTCACTCAACTTTCACAAAACAAGTCAAATAAGGGCATTGGCTTTTGCTTTGACATTATGGACCATATTCAGAGGGAATGAACTGCTGCTGTATCTAAACAATGAAGAGACCAAGGCACATCCAAAGAGTGATTTGCTGAGCCTATCACGGGGCTGACTGGAAACCCTTCTAGAGGCAGCTAACAGATAATACGCAGCACAGGAATACAGGTGCAATCGAGGCTCTCTCATACAGGCTTTCCCACTTGGTTCCCTTTAGAGGAACGTCACATGCAAGGTGAAGGAAAGGACAAGCAGGCCGTTACAAAACAAGAACAAAGAAAAGGCTTGCTCAGCATGTGGGCAAACAAGCATACCCCCAAGTTGTAATCTAGTTCTTCTCATCACTGGATCTTGTCTGCAAACACCACCACCCACTGTCCTGTTTTGCTGACAAGGAAATGGAGTTACAAAGGTTAAATTAGTTACAGAAGGACCTTCACCACTGCCCAGAATTGCAAGGGCAAAGCCAGGAGTAAAGTAAAGTACTAGCATTCAGTTATCTGTTGACAGGGCCTAACTCTGCATTCATTAGTTGATAACAGTCTCCATAATTTCCAGCTGTTAGAGCCTAAGGCTAGTGGCTTACTACTGAAAATTACGGACTTATGCCTCCTAGTGAGCCATATGAAATGCGACCACTGGGTTTTGGTACAGGTTGTGATCTACAGATGTCGTGCCTGGTTTATTTGCAACACCTGTCACCTGCTGTTAACTCCCAACATTGCAGACGTGTATACCCAACTCCTGCCAGTATTACCAGGTATACCAGAGCTTAGTGTATGAACCTCTGACTTCAGTACCTGGTTTCAGAACATTGCAAGTCTGAAGCACTACACTATTTTTTCCTCTCTACTTTTATTGCACCATTTATATGTAGGTTCTAAAAATAACAACAGAAAACAGGAACCACTTGTTGCTAGTCAGTAACTACAGTTGTAAGGAGCACGAACCACAGAATTTACAGAGGACATGTCGGACCAAAAAGTACTTCCCATTTTCTATTTCTGTGGGGAAAAAGCCTTGCAGACTTGCATGAAGGAAAATTATCAGAAATAACTGATAGTTATTTTTTTATAGTATTCTGATAGAGGCTGATATTCACATCTGTGATCAAGTTCATTCATCCTAGCTTTGTTCTAGCTGCCAGAGCTCAGAGAAGTGTCAAATGTGTAGAAGTTCCCACTGGACACAGCTTCTGCTGCATTTAACTCTGGTACCAAATAGCACTTGGGGGCAGGGGGAAGCCAAAACAGGCTCAGGCTGTCAACCTTCCTCACAAGTCCTAGCACAAAGGGGAGAGCCATTCATCCAAGTGTAGTTGCCTAACTGATTTGAGGCTGTGCCTTGCTTCACTAAGATCTAAAGATCTTTTAGACACCTAAAATAGGACATATGAATCATGTGACTTTTGCCCTAGACTGTGGGCTGGAGACCTGGACAACTAGCACAGATAAATCCCAACAGAAAATGGCTGTTTCAACCCTCACTTCAGGGCATCATTTTTTGGCTGCACCATCAGCTTGCATAAATCCCAAAATGATATTACTGTTGGCCCAAAGAAGAGCCTTTTGCCAGTGCCTCTGTGCTGCAGATGGCTCTTCCCCATTTGTCCTAAACACCAGGAGCTCCCTCAGCTCCAGGTCTTACAGTCAGCACCCCCATCCCCTGCTCTTTCCCCACAGAGGTACCCGGCTCCAGACCTCCAGCCTCTCTGCCTATATCTGTACTGCTGAATAACAACAGGACCAAGACGGAGGCCAAGTGACCCACAGTGGGTCACATCCACACTGCATAGACTTGGCCCTGCATGTCCTCTGGGGCCCATGTAATGCTTTGTGGCCCTAAGACATTACTGGGACAGGGGATGGTGTTCAATTAAAGATGCCTGAAATCATGGGATTTAAACACGTCATGTGATTTCAGCAGAGTGATGATTTTATAGCAAGTGCATGTGAAATATACATGCCATGCGGCACGGCATAAGGGCGTACAGGAGTGTTTGAGGAAGCCAGGCTTGCTGGAGTGTGTCAGGGGACTGAGGAGAGGGGCAGACACTGCACAGTGTCTTCCATTCTGCCTGTGAGGGATGGTCTCTGGAGCATCATCTTCCCTTAGCCACACAGCCTGCCGGCTGGCATAGCCCAGACACAGAAGGGAGTAACCTGCCAACTAAGTGATATGGATAATTACTGTCCAGTGCTTAAGCTCACTACCGGATGGTGTTTTATTTAGCTATATGGACACAGAGTCTTACATCCAAACACTTCCCTGGAAAAGGGGTGTATCTCAGCAGGAGAGGGACTAGCCCTAAAAGTGCAGATAACCTTGCTGCCCCAAGAGCCCAAGTCTCATGGATATTTTTGCCCTTACTTTCTCGCTCCCTCAATTTCCTATCAGCAAGAAGTGGATAATAGCAAACCAGGGATGGGGCAGTCAATTCACTGAATTCCACAGAGCATGGAGAGGGCAATAAGTGCCAGGAAAAACCTGCCCAGAAAACATTAGTTCTGCTTTCAGAGGGGACTCAAAGAGCACACAGGAAATACTGCTGCAAACCCTACTGTGAGTAATAAGAGCAGGCTCCAACACATGAGACTGGGTCCTGTGCTCTGTGATGCTGTTTTTAACTCCACTACAGATGCACAAAGGGCATGAGGCAGTAACCTGGATTCACCCCATCACACTTCAGACATGTAACTTGAGTCAAACAAGTTAGGAGCTCAGTCACCCCTAGCTTCTACTGCTAATGGAGAGAAATGAGGCACAACATTGTAAGATCCACCTAAAACCTCGATTAGGTTAGTTATCTACAGCGGAGAAGGATGAATCTAGAAGTGAAGTGTTGATTTTGCAATTGAAATTACCTTTTCAGGCTGTGTTTCTGAGAAGGGTCATAGCTGAATGATGCAGAGCCAGCAGCATGCTGTACATGAATGTGCCAGCGTATATGGTCCTACAAAGGAAACAGGCAGCAGAGAGGCTATTTTAAAAAATTAAAGAAATTTATTAGATTTTTTTCCAGGGAAAATGTAAAAGGCAATCAGAGAAAAGCAAGTGAAAGTTTCTTACACAATCCCGTTTTTCATAATCTGAAAAACTATTAGCAATTGCAGGCAATGAAGGCATTTACAAAACCCAACGCTGTCTCTGTGATTAAAAAAAAAAGAAGTTACTGAATAGCATTTGCAAAAAGTTTTGAGCCGTCCTTTACTTAAGAACAGGCCCATCTCAAAGCAGAGCTAAGTAGGTTGCTCTGTTGCAGGTCGTCACAGATTTCTTTGCCTGGTGTTGCTTATAAAAAGACCAAAAGAGGGTATTGGTATTAGCAGTGAATAATGTATGTGGATGTTCCCTGTCATCTTTTTGATACTGTTCTTACCAAAAGGTTTCTAGAAAACAACAGAAATCTCTTCAGAGGCCATCTCCACTGAACTGGGGCACTGAGTAGCTAATGGCTGTGAGAACGATTAGTGAGGCAGAGCAGTGTTTTGGGTGCGATGGCTTTTTAGGTTTTTCTTTTTCTCTAAATGCTCTCAACAGATTTGTGATGGATTAAAGAAATGATTTACAACAAGATGATGGAGGAAGAATAATAAAATAATCACTTTAATTACCATAAATAATTCATCATTTGTTAGGAAAAATATCAAGCTACTAAATTTGTTTCAGAATATACGGAAATGTCTTCAGGGTGTCTGTTAGCGGATCTGCTCATCTATTCAAAGATTAGCGGCAGAAGACATCCTTGTTTGAGATCAGCGATGCAAGACCTTCATCACCAGTGATGTCACAACTCAACAAAACCAGGATTGTGTTTCCAGACACCATAAGCTGTATGTGTCCTTTCACTCTAAGTCACATACTTGATGAAAATAAATACAAACATTAACATAAATTCCTCACTAAAGAGAGAAGCTGACCTCAGGGCTCTCAGATTTCTGAGTTCCTCTAGATGGGATCCTGGCTGTCAAAACAGTACCTGTGCACAGCTCCAGGAACACAAAGAAGCCATAAACCAGTTCCAAGAAGCAGGTACACATTGTCGCTGCATGGAGAAATCTTCAGGTAGCGTTGAGAAGACAAGATAAATTCTGTGTGCTGTTAATGCCCAGGGTACAGGCCCTGTAGGGAGAAAGTGCTTGCAGAAGGGCCCTGGGGAGATCTAACCAGCGTGACTGTGCTGCTGTGAGAGATCCTGAGCCAGGCCAAGGCAGAGCAGCACTGAGGCTGCTTTAACACTTCCTAGGAGAACATCAACACCCCGGGAAGCACAAAAGCCGTGCTGGGCCATCTTTATGCATGTTAGATTCCTCTAGTGAGTACAACTCAGCCCGATGCCTGGGCCTTAGGTTTTCATCCTCCTAGGCAGCCTGCTTTCCTACCTTTAGAGACACAGCACTTGCAGCGCTGGCTATGTACAGCACAGGAAAGATGCCTCGGTAACATGCAAAGCTGCCCCATGCCGGGAACTACCAAGGCACAAATATTCGGTGAAAAAACAGCAACCTTCAGAAATGCTGGAGGAAGGACATTTGCAGCATGGCCCCAATCAACGTTCAGTCTGAATTGAGGCCTCAGACCAGCTGCTGTGCTGAGTACAAAGACTGAGGCTGGCCAGAAATTTTATTTCAAAACTTTTTTTCAGCAGACAGTATACAATTTATATGAAAGATTTATATGATCTGAAGAGAAACTAGAGCATGTTTCAGCCAAATACTTTTCTGAGTAAAGCTCTTTTTTAAAAAAAAAAAGAATTTTTCTTTAGAAAGCCAAAATATAGACAAACTTGGCTAAGGTGACAAACTGGCAGTTTCCTGGAGTTCAGTTGCTGAGAATGAAAAAACCCCACTGATTTTTATGAATTTTATTTTTAATTAGAATTATCCATGGAGGGAAAAAAAATTCTCACCATGTCTAAGTTGGCATTCATTTACCCAGCAGCCTTCTGGTCCTGTTCTCCCCACGATAGCCCCTCTTTCTCTTCTTCCACAGCTAAGATATTGTCACATAAACTTGTAGAGAGTAGAGACCAGTAAGAGACTTAAGTGGGGGCTTTCCTCTGAGAAGCCATGTGTGGCCAAAAGTAATACAGAAAATAGCAATAATAATGGGAAAAGAAAGAAAAAATACTTGCTTTGGTCCACATTTCATACATGCCTCAGCCACCACACTAAACTTTCCTAGGCCGTGTATCTATTTGCAGCTAGAAACATTGCAGCTCCCCAGGTTCCTGGTGCACATGTGTAACTTCCATTTCTGTAATTACCATTTTCAGGATCTGTGAAGGCATTCTGGCACAGCTTCATCTCTCAAAAGTGTAAGTACAGGGAACTTCAAGTTTTTTTCAAGGATTCAACCAGTGAAAGCTATATGAAATAGGAAGGATTTTAAAATCTGCGGTGGTTTAAAATACACTGAAAGTTAAAAAGTGCCAATGGGGCTAAATACTGTTCAGATGACAAAACACATGTAGAGCAACCTACATAGTTTGGAAAACTACACTCTGATTTTGGAAGAGCAATATAATAAAATACAACATGACCTTTTTACCTATGTTTCACGTGGATGAGCAAGCGGCTAGCTTATGAAACATCACACAAATCTCATGATCTTTCAAGTGGTCAGTCTCTCTTTCAGCAGCATCTGCAGTATCACATCCTGAATGAGGTCAGGTCCCCAGGGGCATGCCTTTCCTTGCACTTTCTTCAGTAAAGCATCTTCTATCTGATACCAAACTGTAAAAGTGCTTTCTCAGTCGCACTAGTGAAGAGGAAAAATATTTGCTCATGACCTGGATCTTGAAAAATTACACCAGATCAATCCTACAATCCAAGCCCCCACCCTCAGGAGCAGGTTAAAAGACATGCAGGGTTAAAGCCTGTTCCTGTTGCAAGCAGTATGAATTAGATCCATGGTATTGGAGACTACCCCTGGACAGTGATATTGAGGAGGGATAAAGCTCTAAAGCATAGCATCAGAGCAGTAACATTTGGTACTACCTTACCCACAGAATACATTACATAAGGTCCAAGACAAAGCTTAGCCCTGAACATATTAATGATCATTTTTTCAACAAGATTTTAACACCCTGATTTTGCAAAGTCTGCATTTTTTTCAATTGTGGCTTTCTCTATCAAGGAGTGGAGCAAGAAACAAGACTATCCTTTTCTGTCACTTAGAAGATAACTGTATCTTTGAATGTTCTTTCCTTTAACTGTCATACATAGCACTACTAGAATAATTACCTGCCTTAGTATTGGGAAGGTGCTGTATCAGATTGCAAAGTGTTATTAAATCCACCCAATAGCAACAGTGGGATTAAACTCAGCAGTACCCAACTCACAGTGGCAGAACGTCAAATGGAAACAAGCCAGTTAAGATCAAAGCACATTTAGGGTGATGAGGTTCCAGTTAAAGGACGCTGAGACTCAGTGAGGATGTGGCCTGAAAAGGTTTATGCAGCCACTCAGAACATAACTGAGAAAGGTACATAGCAAGCAGGGACTAGCAGAGGCTTTGAGGCACTAAAATAAATTTTCTTTACTTGATCATGTGAGAATCAGGAAACCATCCTGTGACTTGTGAGCCATGACACACCCCCCATCACTGAAAAACAGCAAAAAATAATTCAGAGCAACAAAAATCTGACTGAATCTGTATGTTTGAAAGTAATTGCTTACATGTCAGAGGGGATGGACACACAGAGGACAGACTTGGAGGAGCATCAGTGAAAAAACAAAATTGCAAATTCCTGTTTAGCCCCTAGACTACACGCTTCTCAGTTACCAATATTATTGATAAATATTTTGACAGCTCTTCAGTATGATAGATTTCAAAGGGGAGACAGCAAGCCCCTGTCATAAGTATCAGATCAGCCTCAGTATCAGAGCTCACAAACAAGGCAGCAGAGTCAGCAAGCGATACTCTAGGAAGCTCACGAACCGACTTGTGCACTTTGTGACAGCAATGGCAGCGCTGAGAGATTCCAGCAACTATTTTCCACAGGCACAAGAAGAGAGGTCCCTTGGGAGATCTGTACTGAACACTGCTTTAACCATCCTTCCCCTTCTCTATTTCTCTAGTGGAGGGAAAAGAGTAAAAAAAAAAAAAGTCGGGCAGATATAACTGGATCCAGAGTGGAGGCTGGTGATGAGAACCTGCCGACAGCGAAGAGTTTTAAGATATCTTTTAAAAAGTAGAGAAGGAGGCTAACAGAGAAGTAAAAGGAAGTTTGAGGTGTGAAAATTTGCATGTCTGTATATTTATATAGATGATATTAGCAGGATCCAAAAAGAAAGAGCGGAAGCTGGAAATTCCTGCACACATTTCAGAATATTGCACATTCCCAAACATTATACTATGTGTGAGGTTTTGACACCTTTAGCATCTCCACCAGGAAGGAATTTTGCCACAAGTATTGGAAACTGCTGAAAATCCAGTCAACTGACTAAGAGCAAATGACAGCTGTTTTTTTTATTAAACATTATGTAAAACATTAACACATAGGCCTGCCATGTTAAATCCTCCCTAAGGGTACTTGGCCTCACACGTGTAAGCCTAAAGCAGCTTTTGCTGGAAGCAAATGAAGCTAGCAAATCTATCCCACAACTACGTCCGAAAGCTAAAATACTGATGAGGCTCTAGCAGACGCTGCAATCAGCTACAGCAATCATCTGGCTGCTTGGCCCCTCTTCCATTCAGGATATGTTTCAGATGTAATGAATTTCTGCAATTGGGAAAAAGGTGGCAGGAAAAGCTCAGGGGACTTGTCTGCAGCAGCGTTAAGCTTTCTGAGGGAAGAGTCCTGCTGCGCTGGCGATGCAGCAAGGGGGCTGGTACTGGGACACCTCCCATCACTCACAGGTCTGGAGCTGGCAGAGGGGGAAAAGGGAAAGGGGTGGCGAGCCCAGGTGCTCAGGAGCTGCAAACAGCACTAGGAGACCCACCGCAGTGGAGGGGAAGAAGGTAGAGGAATATCCCAGCTCATTCTTTGGAGTAGAAGGAAAATACAGAGAGGTTAAAGCCAGGCATCAAGGGAGGGAACAGCAACGGAGTTTGCACACGTTCATAGGGAAACTGTGGTCCCAGTCACCTTTAGAGGCACTGGGGAGGAGGGCACAGGTCTTTTCTGGGGGACACCCATGAAGGGTTGGGACAACCTGCCCCAGACAACCTACCAGAACCCTGCTGGGCCTCCAGTCATTCCTTTGAGAAGTACAGGGGGGTCTTACCCCTAGTCCTCCTTTGCTGCAACAGTGTTTATGCAGGGTCACAAATACCGGCAGCAGAGGTAGATGAGAACGTCACACCCCATTGGAAATCCCCATCTTAAGCCATAACAGTAAGAATATTAACTTGTATATTTTTCATCAACAGATCTCAAAACATTTTATGGAACAAAAATAACCACCTATTCTCAGTTCACAGATACAGGCATAAATTGGTAAGAGATTTTCCTAAAGCCAGACAGCAAGTGAGGAGACAGTAGGAGGCCTGCCAGGCCTCCTTCCTCTTCAACCAGGGAGGAGGCCACAACTCAAGAAAAGACCTCCTCTCTTCCACTTCTGTTCTCACGCCTCTCAAACCTCTCTGAGGTTTGCATCTCAGAAGTGGCCAAATGTGGCAATAGCAGAGCCAAATTAAGCATAAATTGGTTTTGATATCAAGGATACACCTTTTGCAGAGAACTCATACTACCGCTTTGCTGAGCAAATATTTGAATGGAGTGGAACCAATTGGCAATTGTCATGTGTTATTTGCAAGTGAATACACCAGATCTTTTACTGCACTGAGAAAACAAATAACCAGACCCCCAAATTCATGTCCTTTCCCTTTAGAAAGAGCCACATTGTGTTGTTACATCAGCAATTGAAATATGACAGGGTGCTTGTGTTTATACTCAGAGAAGTCATATACAGATTCCATCTGTTCAACATTTGGAGCAAATTTGCAGTGATTACTCAGGCTGAAAATTGCTTTAGAGTTTTGTCTGCTGTTGCTTTATTTGAAATAAATCACTGATGTGGTGCCTCACTTTTAAACACAGACACGCATGTCAAAGCGAGAGGACAGCAGCTGAACTTTGGCTGCTCTGATTTGCAAGACATTCTGGTGTTGTTGACACTCACAGGGTGGTTTTCTCATAGGCTTTGAAGAAACCCAAGAAGAGCTGAAGCTACTGCTGAGGTGAGGAATTAATTTCCTGGAGCCTTTGTCTCTGCAAACTAAGACTCATTCTGCTTTGGACAAAGACCATCCCATGCCATGGGCTCTGGGAAGAGCTGTCAATAGAGAATGTCACATCACAGAGTTGCAGCTGCATTGCTAAACGTGGTTGCCCAGTATGATAGAGGTATCAGTTAAACTGAGGCACAGATGATTCCCAGCCATTTGAGCTCATCAGGTCTGGACTTACATCCAAGCTTTGAAGCAGCAACCTCTCTCTGAACAGGACATAGCCAAGACTCTGGATCTCAACAATATCAAGGAGAACTAAGAAACTTTGAAGTTTGCTCCAGTTTTGCTGATTACGCTCTAAATCACAGCAACAGAGAGATGAATTTCAAACTCGATCCTTGATATGGCCAAAGAGGAAATCACAAAGGAGAAAAATTAATTTCAGTCATTCAAATGTAGTTGAATATGCTCAGCTGCAACTTCAGGGAGAAATCAGAGAAGAAGAATTTAGCTGATTAGATTTTGAGCCAGAAACAACTCCTATTAAAGTGCCAGATGTTCAACAGTAGTCACAAATAATAAGGGTTAAGCCCTACATCACCATTATCCAATCCTTCAAAATCCTTGACTGATGGGAGGCTTTTTATGTGACAGTAGCTATTCTTCCAACTCTCTGCCTAGCTTGCGAGATCAAGTGGAGTAAAGAAAGATGACTAGCTACCCCAGCTAACAAATTAGTAGGATGAAAGAGCGAAAGCATGTGTTGCTCTGAGAATCAGGCTAACTATGTGGGTGGCAAAGAGATGGGAAATGGGTTGGAGGGAGTCGGTACGCATTACCAGCCCCTGATCCTCTGCAAAACTTGTTGACAATGGTACTGCAGCCAGGCAGCTTTGGAAGATGAACAGCTCGGCTGGTGGAAAAACCTGTTCTCTCTGGCCACCCACGCCATGGAAACCAGCGAGCAGTTGGCTTCGGATGGATAAAAGGTTATTTCTATGGATGAAACACACTCAACAATTAAGGGTAAAGTGGCAAAGTTAGGCATCAACTGAGCCCTAGCTAACACCCAGTGACTGCAGCATGACTTGTGAGACACTGACACCATGACACCATCTGTTTTTGATTTATGCTGAACAGACTGCATATAGAAACAGATGGGAGGTGTCAGCTTTGATCAGAATTGTTATGCCGGTGATTCCACAGCACATTATATAGCCAAGCGCTTACTTTCCCACATACTTCTATAAAGAGGAAGGTGTTTGTAGGAGCTCCGTGTTACTCAGGGAATTATTCTTGCTGAATCCCCACTGGAGAGAGTCCTAAGGTTATGCAGGGGGGACAGATCTTTATTATCGTACCAGATATGTTCAAGACAGACAATCACTTTGTCAACTCCAATGTTCCTAAAATAAGGTCCCAAAGTGTCTTTTTTGGGCCAGCTCTCAAGGTCAAATCAGAAACTTGCTGAGACTGTGTTCAAGTTCATTATGAAGTGAATCTCAGGCACCACTGTTCTTTAGCACTGCCATGCTTGTCACTTCAAGTCTCAACATTAGAAGGTTTCCTTTATGCTTTTATGACTTCATGTAATTGTAAAAGTTAATTTTAAGTTTTTGTGACTGTGGAAAAAGCTGATAAATGTAATTCAGATTCAAAATTACAGAAATGCCTGTTGGAAGAGACCCCTGGACAGCTCTTGTGTAATGTCTCACTTGAAGGATGATCATCTCCAACACTGGAACAGGTCAGCCATGCCTTTGTCTAGCTGGGGCTTGAAAACCTCCAAATTTAGAGATTGCACATCCTCCCTGGGCAGCATGTTCAGAAGCTGAAATGTAGATATAAAAGAACCCAAACCATGTATTTGCCAAGCCTGATTTATGATTAACACAAATACCTGGCATGGATACCTTCAAGAAGAGTTTTCTAGTATACATAATAGACCATAAGGCCAATTTTCTGTGTTATCACTGTCTATGGACTTTCCTTAGGCCACACAGTTATTTGGAGACTCAAATCAATAACTATTAGATCACAATAGCCAAAAATAATGCTACATGTGAGGACAACAGTTAAAAACGAAACTAATTCAAAACTTGAGTATCACTTCTGTGAGAGTGCAGAGGCTTTCTAATATTTCCAGTTAGCTACACTAGAAAGCCACTGTTATGAGAGACTTTAAGTCAGTTCTCAGAAGTCTGACAGATTTTTTTTACCTTGTTATCCAGAGGTGTTCTCCAAGCAGCAATGCATTCAAATGTAATCTCACTTAAATAGCAGTTAACTGTATCCTGAAATGAATGGGGCATACAACTACTGTGAGAAACCACACCAGTGGGCAGTATGGTGCCATGATCTGCAATTGCTTTCCCATTTTCTGATCAGGATTTAAATGGATGAAAGTAAGGTACAAATGTCGCCAAGTGACATGGAGCAGAAGAGAAACCCCATATCTGCTCACACACACTTACAAATCCGGGGTAGTCCTACCACAACCAGTGGCACTGAATTCAGGTAAAATGAGTGCAAGTGTGGGACGAGCCCTCTTGTCTCACTTCCACTGATCACTGAGAATGCAAAACGTCTGTGCCTGTGGCTATCAATGTCTTAAACGCTATGCACCTTTTTGCCAGCCAGTGTAAACCAGCTTTCTTGAATGCCAAGGGACTCAAGCCTGTTCACATCAGCAGGGTGCTGAGGCCCACTATATTTTCAAGCATGAATGTATGCGCCAGACCCTCAAAGTACAGGTGAGTAAAATGACACAGGTGTGGATTGTGTAGCACAGAAAAATCTGGCCACCTTTGCCAGTAAGCAAGGGAGTTCTGCTAGTGCTACTCCAGGGCACAGGCCTCAGGACCACCGGCATGTAGCTGCAGGTCCTCACCACTACTGAGAAAGCAAGCACCCAAGCTGTTGATTAGCTACATAGCACCCACCAGGTTCAAGAATAAAAAGCAGCAGATGGCACAGCAAGAGTTGTTATAGAAACAAAACAGAAAACTTTTTTACTTTTTCCTGAAACTAATAAGGTTTCCTGAAACTACAATGAAATGAAGCATTGTGCCACTCTGAGTTGACACATCTTTCCCAGACGCTGTACCTCAGGGCAGCACTGCAGTGGAGGGAGTCACCTGCACTGCTGGGAGCTACAGACACAGGGGCCACCCACCAGTCATCGCACTTGCAGGACAACAGCAGACATGGGGACCGCTTGTTTTAGGGATTGTTTGTTTACTATATAGACAAGAAAGACTTGATTAAGAAACAGCAGGTTTAGGCTGAAGGAGTTTTTCACGAATTTCCCCAGGCCCTGGAGAAAAAAAAAAAAAAAACCACGTTATAATTCCCAAACTCTACTGGCTTTCCACAGTCTGTGCTGCCCCACCTACCTGCTGTTATCAGAACCAATCCTGAAAATCACATGCCAGATCAATTGCATTAACTTGCCAGGGCAAGATCCAATTTTGCACAGTAAAGATGCAGAGCCCAGGCTGGCCTGAAGGCACACAGATACAATGGGAGCACAGGGTCTGGTGGGGAGGACACTCAGTGAAACTGGCTAGGAGCTGCTTTCTCAGTAGTCAGCATAGTGAACGGTTTGCAACTAGGGACATAGCCATGGGAAGCAGCTACTGGCAGAGAAAGTTTCCCCGTGTGTTTAGGGCAGAGGAGGGAGGCTGTGGCCTTTGGGCAGATGCCCTCCCTTTCTGCTGCTTCTGTGCTCAGTGCTGCTGCTGGATTGCTGCCCCTCTGCTCAGCCACTGGGCTGGTTGTGCTGGTGGGCTTAGAAGAGTCACCGCTGAGTGGTCTCACAGACACTCTCGAGATAGCTGGGTGTGCACACTTATGGTAGCACATCCTGTTTGGGGGTGGGGGGGGCGAGAAAAGCACCCTCCCATTCCTCCAGCATCGTCCAATTCCCTCAATTCAGCTTTACTGGGCATATAGACATAGCACAGTCCCTGGACACCTAACACAAGGATGGCCGGCATTAGCCTGCAAGAACTTTTCCCAGCCTCATCTACACTTGTCAGGCATCTTGCAGCCAGGTCAGCAGAGTAGAAACCCGACAAGGAAGGGTTTCAAACTTGGCCAAGTGTTCGAATAGAGGGGAAATGCTTTCATTTCTTAACTTTCCCTTAAAATAATGCGCACGATCTGTTCTGGGAACACCCACCCAGTGAAAATCCCTCCAGAGGCTGCCTGCCAAAGCCTGTGAAAATCCCTTCTTGGAGCCGTGTCCGCTATTTCAGACACAGCCTGTTCATAGGAACATAAATCTGCTGTCCTCACTGATGAAGATTATTCGAGCTGGATTTAATGTGCCTAGGCACATCTTTCTTAACTTGGCTCAGACAACCACCTGCTACTTCACGTGCATTTGTTGCTCAGTACAGATCTCTTAATAGAGTCACCCACCCTGTTGATAGCAGCTGCAGAGGGCTGCACACTTACTTTTCCCCACCACCTAGCACAGTCTATGCACGTAACTGGTGCTAGGGAAGAAGCCATTGCTCTCTGCTCTGCCCGAGTATTTCACCTTGGGATTCTCTCCAGTTGCAGCATTTTCCAACACGTTGTCAAATCTGGGGCAGAGAATACCTGATGTTTAGGAACGAAAGTAATAGAGTATGGCACAACTCCCTAAAAATATAACAGTGATGACACTTACGGAAACTTAACAACATCTGTAGAAAGTTACATGAGTATCTCTATACAATTTACAAGAGAGTGGGTTTCTTTTGCTGAACCTCTGTCTGGAAGTCCATACCAGTGACAAAGTGTCTCCTGTATTTCACTAGGGGGTCAAAAGCACTGGAGGAGGATTCTGAATTCTGTAGGACATCTCTCTCCATTACTGTAATTCTATAGTAAAGGAGGGAGGCAGGGGGAGCAGGAATAAAACCCATATTTTAGCACTTCTTCTGCTGGCAACTTGTTGAATTGTTTAAAACCAAAGGAATCCCCACATTTTTGGGGATGTCAGAACATTGGCACACACAGACCTTTGTAAGATTTGGCATACGACCACACTGTTTTCACCCATACCCAGAGAGTACTGCATACTGCCAGCCGTTCCAAGCACGCTGCCATTGCACCGTGCTGCTGGCACCAACTCCACCTGCTGGAAATAAGCTACCACCCCAGGTTTTCTGAATGCAATTGCTCTATCAGAGAACTTTACTCTGCTGACATCCTTGGGGATTTCTCAGTATTACCCCCCAGAATCAATGAGTTCCTGGTGCTTTAAGGTTTCATATTTTTCTGAATTAACTGATCAGAAGTCAATTCTTGTTCTGATGCAACAGTTTAACTCTGTCCATGTTCTTTATAATTCACCCCTTTATCCATGTATTTCAGAAAAATAAAAAACATGTCAAAAATAGAAAGTTTATCCTATGCTCTCAGTTTTTAGATAATCTTAAAGACAGAATCAGTTCAAACTGATTTAGTTTATCTAGTTTGATATAAAGTAGATGAAATAGTAGCAATTAATGATTATTTGTATCTCTCAGCCAAGGCTCCTGGAACACATTACAAGCATTAGGCATAATAATTCACATTCACAATTCCCTACTAATGGATGATCAGATACCCACATTACCATCATCTTATGTACAAGTACTCAGCACAGAGGATTTCACATGGTTGTTCCAGTTCTAAATCCACTGTTTATAAGGCTCAGAACTTTGAGTTGAAGCAAGCCTTCACAAGATACTCAGCTTCAGTTTGAAATTGCACCCAGTGAGGAAACTACCCTGTCAACTGCTATTGCACTCAACTGTTAATTACCTTCACTGTTAACGTTTTGCATCTTACCTCCAGTGTAATTTCACTTCCAAGAGATGATGGGCTATTATCATCCCTTTGGCTGCCAAGCAAAACACACTCTATTAGTAGAAGTGTCACAATGTGGATGTTTATCAGCTGAATAAGTTATCACTTAACCTTCCCTTTTTTCCAACTGATAAAGAGGAAAAAGGGATATGGCTGAAATTTAAACAAGGCAATAGCAGAGTCAAGCAGCATGCCTTGCAGGATCTTGATACTCGAACTTCTGTCCCTGACACTACTTTCTTCTAAGAACAAACTGATATTTCTGCTTCTCTCTCAATACTATTTAACAGCAACACAACAAGCTGGTACATGCTGGAAATTCCGACGATACAGAGTGCAAGATGGTAGACGAATACACGCATTATAAAAACAATATTTTAAACAGCTAGGAAACCATTGACTCAGATGAACTAATACAAAAGTATCTTGTGATTCAAAAGATAAGAAATAGTCATTTTGTGTTTTACTGCATATTATGATCAAATAAAAATTGATTATTTCCAGAAACAATTCTTTGATTCATCTAATCTGAGAATCAGCAGTAATATCGGGGGGTTTTAAATCATCCAGTGTGCTGAATCCACAATTTTCTACGTGTCCTACAACATATTTGCTGAAATCGAACACATTCAATCATTGAAGTATGTGGCAAATACCTAATTTTTTTTGTTGTTGTTCTGAGCTTTTCAAAATAAACTAAATGAATACTCAATGCTCACAGATAAAAGCAGGCACAGAAAAGTTCATGTAATGCTGTGTTACTTAGTTCATGAAATTGCTGGCATTTTTCCCAACAATTTGGTGATTTGATTTTCCTAGTATACTTTTTTGCAATAGACAGATTAAACTCGTACTTTCTGAAGATACCATCAAAACACCTTCATTAGCATTCTGTATGATTCACAGTTTTTCTTATGGCTATATACCACTGCAGTAGCTAAGATGGTCTAGCAACATCAGAGGTAAAATTTGCTGGTAAAAGCAGAATCTTTTGTTACAAAAAATGATGTATTTATGAGAAAAAGGGTTGTATTTTCAAAACATATCAATTGAATAAAAAAGCTGCTCTCCTCCTACCAAATTTTCAAAATGTCTTGAGTAAGTTTTAGATCACTAAAGTATCACAAAACTTCTCTGCAGTAGTAAACCAGAAAGATAGTTGCAAACATATTAATCAGAACATTTCTACCTCTGTTTACATCAAACTTTGCCTTCAAAATCATATGGAAGTTCCTCTAACCTTATACTATTCTCAATGTGTTATGTTTCCTAGAAGATAGAGGCTACAAGTTTGACTCAATATTAGGAATTATTATCTACAGTTGTAACGCTCTTTCATCAACACTCAAGATGTCACCCATTTACTCTGTGAGTGGAATGACTACTTTTTTTTTATTAAAAAAACCCAAACAAAACAAACAAGCATGAAATCTCCCAAGAGGAGCTTTAAAAATAAATTTCCTTTTGATTAGTCTGTCACTTCTGGAAAGGCATTTAAGCTTTATCAAGGTGTGTCAGGTGATAATCTCAGATGTGGCAATCAACAGGATGCACAACTTTGATGCAACACCTGACATACACAGCAAAAGAGCTTTTTGGATTTTGTTCCAACAATTAAAATCTTCAGCCTTTTGCAGGAGCTGAACTGCTGCATGAGTAAGCTCAGAAGGACACAGAAGACTCAACAGCTGAAAGTACACTTGAGTGAGATCTTCAACAAGCTTCCACAGATTTCACATCAAATCAGGACTGTCCAGCTTATGGTTTCGGTGAGACCACTGTACCAACACTTGCCATAGCAGAGTCTCTGTTATTGCATCTCTTTCAGTGTGGACATGAACTAATTATGTACATTGACTGCTGTGACCTCTCCTGTCTCTGGAGTTCTACCAATACTGAAAAAATGTTGACAATTTGATAATGAACCATTATCATTTGGGAAAAATGAGGGAGAGATTGAAAGTAAACATCTGGCAAATGGAATTAAACATATTCTCTTATCACACATTATAGGTACTCAAATCACACAGAGTATCTACTGCAGGTCTGCTGCTCAGAATACATGTTTCCATCATGGGTTACAAAACTTTTTTTCTCCTTTTATATCAGATTTATTCTGATGCAACTTGGATAACTGCTCTGAAATTATTTGCTTACCGGCCACTGCAATACTGCATCCTATGTATGTCAAAATCCTAACATCCTGTGGCACTGGACATTTTTTTTCTCCTTCACATTTTTTACCTGAAAACCCTTTCCCCTCCCTGCAATGCTCACCTAGTGACTTCCTTTTACAACTCCAGCACCAAGTCCTCCTCCTAAAAAAGGCCAAGATCTTGAGCATAATGAGTCATACTTCGCCCCATGGAAATTTTGTCATCTTATTCATACCATAACTACTAAAATCAGTCTGCTACAATGTGTGAGGACACAAGAACAGACATTCATTGAAAAGACTTTAAAGTATCTATTTTTTCACTTGAATATCAGGTCAAATTCCTTCGTACCATAAAGGTAAGTTTTTGTAGTCTTATTCTAAGTTATGATTATCAACATTATCTGCTAGTTAAGTAGAAAAGGTCTACGTAATTTTTCAAACCGCTGCTTTTTATCAAGCAATGTGGTTAGTGAATTTTAAGTTAGTTTATTTATGGAACTATCACGAAGTATCCACTCACTTCTTAAAGAAGTCCTTAAAAATCCCTCAAACAATAAAGAACAGAAAGCAGCAAATGTGGTTTTTTTCCTCTCCCATGTTTCAGAGGTAACCTACCTGATAATAAGCTTCCATTAAACGTTAATAAAACAAAGGTTACATAATTTACTATCCAGCAAGGACTAAGCAGGATAAAACCAGACACTAATGATGGTTTGTTTGGGATTAATGATAAGCGTTGGATTAGTTGAGGACTTCTTGATATCTGCAGTTCTCATCTCAACAAAAACTCCAACTGCAAAAGACTAGTGCCACCTTTGGATGAATATTAGTATTAGATCTCTCAGTCAGTCTGATCTTCTGTTCCCTACAGACAGTTTTGTGATTAGATATTTTGTCACACTTTCAGAAAGTTTAGTAAGATTTAATCAGAAAACCCTTTTTACTTTTGCCTCCCGTTCAACTTTAATTTTCAAGCAATAAAGAGAGAGACAGAGTCCTTCCCTCTTCTCAGTACTCATATGTTACCTCACCTCTTTGGAGTTTATCCTTGGAAATATATCAGAAAGTCTCCTATTAATCATCATGACATTTGATTAAGGTCCATTTGAAAGCTACTTCCACAAAATTGTTAAATCATTTAAGGGAAAAAAAAAAAAATCAGTGAAACTCTTAACCTAACTTATTGGTTTTTTGGTACTTTGGTACCCATTTCCAGACTATCCTTCTTTATGTTGCTTCGGATAGCCAGAAATGTCCTCATCAGTCATCAGACCTGCAGCACCTAATTCATCTAACAAGGAAGGACTGCTTAATTTTGAAAGGTGGTGTACCAGGTCTGGCTGGAATGGAGTTCGCTTTCTTCATAGTGGACCACGTCCTGTTGTGTTTTGAATTTGTGACTAAAACAGTGTTTGTAACACACCAGTGGTTTTGGCTACTGTTGAACAGTGCTTGCACAGCATCAAAGCTTTCTTGTTTGTCACTCTGTCTCCCCAAGCAGGTAGCCTGTGGGTGGGCAAGGATTTAGGAGGGGACACAGCTGGGACAGCTGACCTAAACTGGCCAAAGGGATATTCCATACCATATGATGTCATGCTCGGTGATAAAAACTTTGGGTAGGGGGGGTGGAACATCTTCCAACATAGCCATTGCTCAGAGACTGGCTGGGCATCAGTCTGGTCATGAGAGATGGCAAGTGTGCCTTTGCAGCACTTTCCTCCTACCCTCTTTCCTTCACTTTTACACTGTCTTTACCTTGACCCAGGCATTTTCTAGCTTTTGTTCTTCCTATTCTCTCCCCCTCCCCACTGCAGGAGGTGGTGAGCAAGCAGCTGTGTCGGTGCTTAACTGCTGGCCAGGGTCAACCCACCACACCAGGATTTGGAAAACTTCTGTCTCCGAAATAGGCACACAGAAGCATGCAGTGTCTTACTTCTTAAGGCAAAATGGTATAGTATTACTGACAATCAAATCTACATTCATGTATTAACAAAGAGTGGAGACTGTAAGCTAAAATCCCAGAGAGAGGCAAATGATACCATTTGCTAATTGGCTTTGGTTTTCCACCTGTGTGGGTTTTATAATTACATGTAAGCTCCATTTGATTTCAGGGGCTCTGCTTTTATTTCTAACAGTAGCACTTTCCAGTTTTTATTGGATGATCCCCTGGAGACCTCGCACTAGGAAAAAAAGAAAAAAATGTGATCAACCAAACGCTTCACTTCATATGTTCAGGCATACTTCTACAGCAAAATGAAACAGATGCCATTTAATCTACCACACACACAGGCAAGTGACAACTTGAGAAAGACAGTCTGGAGTGAGTCAAATCAAAAGAAGGGACTTTTGATGATTTCCCAATGCAACCAATTAAGTTCACACCCTGTACACTGTGTGGCCTTGTTTTTCAATTTTTCATTACTTTTTTTTCCTAACAATTTCCCTTATACCCTTAGGGATGAATGGACAAGTGTTTGCTTCCTGCTGAGAAAATGGCCTGTCATCAATGCCCCAGTATGGCCATTCTAGTTTTAAAGACTCTGATTGCAAAGCTGAGGAAAGTTTGGCCAGCTGAATTTTTTTTGCTCTCTACAAGTATCTCCTACCACTTTAGGAGAAAATTCAGGCTCATCTGCCCAAAAAAATTATTTCACACATCAACATGCAATTGAAGTGATATCACTAATACCACGTGAGCAAACACATAATAATTTACTGGGGAAAGGGCTCATGTTCCCAGTTCAGTTCTTATGACTGTTCTTCATCTTGTCTACATGTTTGGCTCTAGCCATGAGTTGCAGTGAGATGTCTGCTTTGTAAGAGGCTCTCTCTTTGAACTTACTCATCAAACCTAATTTTAATTCCCTGCTATTACAGGAGGAATCAGGGACAACAGTTATACTCTAACCTTACTGTAACTCATCCATGTGGGTCCCCAGTGAATGATTTGCTACATAGTCACTGTAACGAGGTCTGACTTTAAAGTCTTGTAGAAAGAAAAGTAAGCAAAGAAATTAAGAGAGAAAACAGTCCATTCACATGCTAAAAAGTAAAAAATATGCTTGTATCCCATCTATAATCACTTTGATCAGGCTAATTTTCATCATCTAATATTTTTTCTGTGATCATTATAAGTGGTTATATTTATGCTGCACTATGAAATTGCTGATTTGTGAAGGCCATTTACAAAGCCATAACTACACAATTTAATACACTCTAAAAATCCAGGGTTTCTCCATATGCCCTACACTAATGCGCAAGTGCCTGTAACTCACCACTTGAGTAGAGGTCAGATAAGTATTAGGACAGCGTATGTCAGAAGGTTCCTGGAACTCCTGACATGCTAGGAGATTTTAAAGAGTAGCTAGAAATCACATCTTGTGTAACAACATCTCTTATTCATGTTTTATTTACGTGAAAGTCAGTCAAGGAAGTAAAGTGCATGTGCAACTCTTATACTACCTCTTATTTCCCCCACTTCTATCCAAACAAATTTAATACATATCCCAGAAGGAACTTTGGAGCTGCAAACATGTCCGTGTACGTTTAATAAAATGAAAAACACCTGAAGTAGATATAAAACAGCAAAACAAACAGCAAATGCTGCTCTTTCCTCAGTCCAGGCCCTGTTTCTTGGCCCATCTGGCACTTAAAGCCACCTTTATACTTCCACCAACGCAAGGCCATGTGAGCCCAGACTATATCCGAACATAAAAATGAACAGCTCCAGACTGTGAAACCTAGATTAAACCATTTGACGCGTACTTTATCCCTGTCCTGCCAACATAAAATGCAGCAGCAAGCAGGCCCTGTCTGTCAATACAACTCCTTCATTTTATCAGGAACCCACCACAAGTTTGCAGTTCCTGTCCAGTTCACTTACATTAAAGCTGACATTCACTCATGCATCTTGATCATACCCTGCTTTAGTGTTATGGTGGGACATACTCAGTGACTGACAGCTGACCACCTTAGTATTCAACAGCAGCATGGACCATCATTAGTTGTTACCTTTATGACTGCAGCCAACTAGTCTTAGTGGTTACCTTGTACCCAAGTCAGAATTTTAATGCAGAACAAAAAACTCAGCAGAGGTTGGAAAACGCATCCAAAAAGCTGGGTAAATATTTGGCCAGAGGATCCAGCCCTGGCCTCCCAGAATGAATAGTTTAAAACATCAACTGCAGCAACAGAGAAAAACATCTGTAGATTCTCGTCAGGTAATTCATCAGAGCATGTAGCTCAACCAACAGGCAATACTCTACTAGACTTACATTACCTCAAGCCTAAGCATACCTGATACCAAAATGGTAAGATTGTGACCGTATCACAGTACCTAAATTTCTGTATTACCTTGCTCAAAAAGTCTGACACCATCCCCCCTATCTACGATGCTAATATAGGCAGAAGCTAATAGGCTGACAGTGGACCCTGCCCCTCTTTTCTCTCCCGGGCCAGGTGGGATTCTTCCCTTTCTTCAGGAAACTGCTAGAACTCCTATGACTGCTCTGCTATGAGAAAAGGTAAAGGAGCAATTTTGTTCAGACCAGGGGTGGGTGGGGGACTGTCACTGCCAGCACCATCTCACCTTGCAGTCTCCCTGGGACAGGTTCTGGTTTTCCAGCAGCTAGATTAACACCTCCCACCCCACATAAACATACTCTCTCCCCTATCCACCACCCCAGGAAACCATTAGGCCTTTGTCCAACAGGTTTAATAGTAGCACAACTGCAAAAGGTACAATACCAAAGAGAAGCATCAGTATCATGAAAGATGCAAGAGATGAGTAGGTAAATGTATTCCAACATTTAACAATACAGTAGGCAATGCAATTCTAGAAAGCCAGCAAGACATGCTGTAATACAAATCTAGGCACGCAGAAATGCAGTGGACCCCTTATGCCTGAGGCTGTTAAGTACCAGCTGGAAAAAAAAAAAAAAAAAAAAAATCTCTTGCAACTCTATTAGAAATCCCATGTCTCCCAAAACTTCAGCGCTAACTCTCAACTTTCAGTGCTTTGTTCTAACTTCTTACCCCAGCCAGGATCTCTCCATATGCCTCCTACAAAGCACACAGTGCACCGCAGTGCTCAGCTTGACAAGAGCAAAGAGAAATTCATGACTGACACTGTAAATATATTTGTTCCACGTATGGTTGAAGCTCACACTTTCTTAGTGTCTGTTCCTGAATGACAAGTTTATCTGTTGCTTTGATGCTAGCCGGCTCATGCCTGCCTAACCATACCACAAGCAAGACAGACAATAGCGGTTTGGTTCCAAGAAATTCCACATTCCATGTAATTCACTTATCTGGTGAAAAATCATACACTGCATAAGCCTTTTAAAGGTGTCCATAGCAAATGGGATGTTTGATGAGGTCTGTAATATTGCTAGTCAATCACTAATGGCTGACACCATTTTGAACATTTACACAAGCCTGTAATTGACCCTCTGCTTGCCAGGTCAGTGGGCCTGAAGGGACCTTCTCAGGGTGGGCAGTCACAGGCCTGTCACAGGCAGAACAGCCTAGGGACTCAGGGATGTTTTCTCAGTGTAATTTATTGCCAGTTAACACCAACTTCTGATCACTGATCTCAGTACTGGGGGGCAGGGGGGAGTAGAGCACAAACACACCCATGAACAGCTCTCCTCCCCCTTCCTAGTCGCAGCTTTGCCTGGGTCAATGGCCGGTTACGGTCAGCCCGTCCCACCTCCCTGTTGAGGCGATGGAGGAGGCAGGCAGCCGGGGTGGTGTGGTCACAGTCTCGCCCGCTGCTCTTTCCATCTTACTGGTTTTCCATTGCCACTCCACATCTTTGTCTCCAACCCAGTGGCGTGCCCACAGCCGCTGTCCCTCCATTGGGGGGGGTGGGCAATCCCCACGCTGGTGTGGGGTGCTGACAGCCGCCATCCCTCAGGGGATGCCTCCTCTGGCATGGGTCACCTTCTTCCAAGAACAGCCATCCCCTCAGCATGGTGTCTCCGGCCCCTCACACCTGCCACTTTTGCTCAAACATGTCACTGCTGATGGCCATGGGCTGCCCGTACTGGTTGGTACCGGCTGGCACTGGCACAGGGCAGGCGATGGCTGCCTCCCAGCCAGGGCAGCCCCCAGCCCCTGCTGCTCAAACACAGTACGTTGCCAAGCAGCGACAAGCGGCTGTGCATCACACAGCTTAAAAGCATTAGAGTCAAACTATTAAAAAAAAAAAGTCATCTCAGTCTACCTTGCTCTTACACCACTGGGTAAGTCAAAATATTGAAATAATATTAAAGTAGAACAGCACTAATACTTCAGCAGTCTTTCACATGAAATGGTGGAAAATCCTCTCGTGATTTACTTTGGATTTGTTTATCTGTTCTAGATTTGGCATGTTTTTTCACCCTGCAGATTTCCATTTGTTTTAGCCTATATACCAAAACTAGGCTGATATTGCTATGCAAATTGTTTCATTCAGATTTCTTTTTATAGCTGCTTTTGTTCAAAGGCTTGCATAACTTGCTAAGGAACTCATGCTTTAAAAATACACATACCGAAAACAAATTAACATTTTCTGCAGGAGGTTTCAAATATCTGTACAAAGGGGGAGTTAAAAAAAATTAATTATCCTTCTAAGTGGGATATCAGAAGTGAGGCTTTTTAAGTTACTTGAAGATTATAATGGAGGTGTTTGTTCAGACACTGAATCCAATTTCAAACACAAAAGTATCATTGGTTCTAATTATATACTTTCCTGAAAAGAGACTTTAATTTGGGCACAGACACACATAGAACCTGCTTTTCCAAAGAAGCTTCTTTATAACTACACTGAGCAGCACCACTGATGTCCCACTTTCTCCTTCAAAGCTCCAGCCTCAGACCACCACTGAGACACAACATGTGCCCCAAGCCCACAAGCACAGGCTCTGCATTATGGTGCTGTCTGTACTGCAGCGCAGAACCTGAAACTGAGGAGGTGAACATGGCAGGCAAGACACTACGCCCAGACATGGCATACAGACAAATGAGTTGGGTTTGTACGACAAAGGATTGGTCTTCACTAACAGCCACACCAGTTGTTATTTCTGGCCAACTGTAGAGTTGGTATCACAACTGTCCACCCCCCCCTCTTTTTTTTTTTTTTTTTAATCAAAATTACTTGCACTTGCAGTCATTTATATTGGGATTTCTTTTCAAACACAGGAAAAAGCACAGAGGAGGTGTTTGCACTGAAATTCTTCGGTTACTTTCATGTGACTGTAGCAAGAGAATGTACTTTTCATCTCTGAACTACAATGCCTTCTACCATATTCTTTAATGATGTGGCTACTAGTAACTAGCAAAGAGGATTCTGAAATGCGTTATTTCTACAGCTACTGTATATGATGAAGAGCACTCAAAAAAATCTAGAGCCTCCTTGATATTTCATCATTCAAGAAGGCAAAAGAAGATTCAATGTTATCATTAGGAATGCGACATTCTGAAAAGACAGTGTTAGTTTTAACAGTCCTGCACATCAAATTTCACCAGAAGTCATAGAAAACAAGACATGTTTTTCCCTCAGTTATGTTTTTCTAGGAGTAAAAGACTTCATGGCTCAAACACTGCATGACAGAGTCTTTATAACTTCTACACATTTTGTGACTAGATTATTGGGATGTTCGTTCCACAAATTGCACTAGTTTAATCAGAAAGCAATAACAAACAAGCAGCAGTGCAGAGGCAGACAACTTCCATTAGCCTATGTCCCGGTTTCAGCTGGGATAGAGTTAACTGTCTTCCTAGTAGCTGGTATAGTGCTATGTTTTGAGTTCAGTATGCAAAGAATGTTGATAACACTGATGTTTTCAGTTGTTGCTAAGTAGTGTTTAG
>JANHGO010002335.1:0-30408 GCA_024606505.1 Aquila spilogaster
CTTTACAGTCTCCAAGGCTACCGTCACATAAAGCTTCTAATACCTCCATACAAGTCTAATTAAAGAGAAAAATAAAGAAGTGTTACAGACGCTTCGACATTCACCTGAGCGCTCACAAACAAAATGCAAATCCCAACAACTACTGCGTTCAGGTATCTACTGGCACCAAGTGACCTTTTTCTAGCTAGCGGCAGCATGACGTAGCAGTGTAGTTTCGTTCGAAATTACGTGGTTTAAAGGGATTTAAACAACAGCTGGGAAACTCACCCAAAGCTAAAAACCCTCATTTGTCACCTATAACTAATTTTCCTAAAAAGAATGGTTTCTCACTGCTTGGTAACCAGGTTTATTTGCAAGTAAACGTGTTTTGATTGAGTCCCCCCCACATCTCGATGCACTACGCATTTAAGCAATACACAACACGTATTCAAACTTTTATCCTCACGAACTAAAATGGATCTAGAACATTCACCGTTATTTTCCTGAAATCTGCTTTGGTGAACACACTGTCCAATAGAAATTGGAAGAACCCCGGAATGGAGTTAAAACATAAAAAATGCATTAACTGAATAAACATAACTCTACGCAATCGCATTTCCAATACTGGACATTTTTTTCCTTCATGTTTAAGGGTACATGACTTACTGTGCGTGGCTGCAACTACTGAATCGAACCCATCTGTGTTTTTCACTTCCTTCACGTTTATGTGCAGTTTCATAACCATTTAATGATTTAGAAGAGGAAAAGGAGGTTTCCTGGTCTGGATTTTTTTTCCAACTTGATTTTTGAACATGAGAAACTGAGCTTCAAGAAAGCTCATCAGCATTTAGCATCCTTCCACCTCACGTAGCTATTCTTTTCCCACTCCCCTCATATTTAATATAGCTTTTGTTTGTTCTGTGTTGAGGGTATCCGCTTTGTCCTCCTGCTATGGTGTTCTGAAGTTCTCTTCAGCCAGCTCTTTTCTCCCTTCCGTTGGCTCTATGCCACACGAGAATATACAGGAGGCCAAATATATCCCACTTAACATCTGCAACGTGCCCTGAGACGGTTGGTCCCGACAAAATGAAACACAACTTCTTGGATTATGAGAACGCCTTTCAAGAAATGTCTTAACTTCTTCACAGGTTCTCATTTCTTTAAGGGCACTTCCACTGGGGAAATAACACGGTTTCCAGTGCTACCTCGCTAGTTACTACGTTACACGTGCAAAAAGGACAATTTGCAGTTCACAGCCCTTTCGCTCACAGGACAACCCAACCTCCCTAACGTAAGGCACAGGAATCATTTCAGCTTCCTCTTACCTCTGTAACGTGCACAAAGCTTTTGTAGACAAATAAGAAATAGCGATTTACAATTTATATCCATTACCTGAAGATTTCTGTTAACGAGGGATTCATCCAGGGTCATTGCCAGCTCCACCGCTCTTTTCTGACTGGAAGGATCTAAATAGTACATCATTTTGGCAGCTACGAGAAGAAAAACAAGCTTCACCACTCAATGGAAGACCAAAAATTTATTATAAGCAAACATAAAATAGAGATAGTGTGACTAATAGGCGGCATTACCGTCGATCTACAGAAGCAGTTCAAAATGGAACCACTTGGAGCATTACAGCATTACCCGAGCAGTTAGGAGGGTTGCCATTATTAAATGCCAAAGTACTGAAACAACTAGGTCACTTCTATCCTGCAGGATAGGAGCACCTGGCAGCACACTGTACAGGCAACAAACATAACGGATCATGGTTCCCTCCAGCAGCAGCGCTCCTATTTCCTTCACACAGAAACCAGGGCACTGAAGAGATGAGCGCATCGGGACCCTGTTATAACAGGACGACAGGACATAACCGAGACACAACCAAAAAGAAGCTCTGAGTCCCAGAGCACAGATGTGCTCGGGACTTGCATGTCGGAGAAGACACAAAGAACGAACTCACGGTGCACTGTGGCCAGGTTTAGACTGACTGAGCCACGACAGTAATGCCAGCCCCTTAGGTAGCTTACATCCTGCTTTCTGTGCAGTACTGTAACACCCACTATAATACCTGATTGCTACTGACAGATGGCCTTCAGTAACAGCTGGGAAGCCAGCACTATCTCAGCTCTTTGCGTTAGGCATACCAATAGGTCTGGGCGTTAAACTGCCTTGCTGGGCACTCAGCATACTTCTCTCAACAGTCAGTCTCTTCCAAGAGACGTATTAGAAAACTTCACAACTCTGAACCAGGAGAGGACTAGCGTTCCAGACAGAACAAGCAATTTTTACATTCCTGGTGCAGATACCAAGAGGCCACTGCGAGATCAGCAAAGAAAATACATAAACTGGGCAGGAAAAGGAGAAGGCAAAATACCTGATAACCTATGCGGTAGCGAGTCATAGTTCTTTTTAAGGAAAGCTTCATTGAAGTTCTTTGGATTAGTTGCTCCAAAAAGCCGATTCATTTCTTGGTTTAACACTGTTCTAACTGCATCGGGCAGATCCTTACTTTCAGAGACTAGTGAAGCAGAAAAAAAGTTAACCACAGGTAATCGCAGGAAAATCTACTTGACATTTTTATTTTTGTCATATTCACATTATCAATATGATTGAAAAGGACAAATCTCAAAAGAAGATACATAACATAAGGTAAGTAACCAGGACCGGTTGGAAAAAGCTGAAGTGAACAGTTTTCTGATGCTCAGAAAAAAGCTAAAGCCATTTACTCCGATACATTCTCTATCTTGCTGATCAAGGACTGAGATAAGAAAAGCCTGCTCTTAAATATATCTTGCCTGTAGCCATCGAGATGAAGAGAGACTTCTGGGGATGGGAGAAACGCCTTCCAGCCTACCAGCAAAAAAGGACGTGATTCTACATCTCCCTTCCCACTGACACAAACTGTCACGTTTCTCATTCGGCAGTTTCCATTTTCTTCGCTCACGCTTCCAGGGGCTCGCCCTATTGCTCACAGTTGTAAAAAATACTTACTAACACTCGTTCAAAGAGTAACTGCATCCAGCCGCGGTTAGAACAAACGCTTCTCAATTTAACATATAGTCAGTTGCTTAAAAAGCTTTCTAACGGTTTTAAATATTTTGACTTAATTACACTAACAGTTTGTAGACTAAGAACCAATGACCATATGTAGGTTAGGCATCATCTGGAAGCATGTACAGATGAAGTCATACCCAACAAATACATACCACTGCTGAAGAGATGAATCATGCACTCGTGAAGCCAAGGATGACTGGAATCGATAGCAAAAGCTCTCTTCACAGACTGAAGCATCAGAAGGAACTTCTCTGGAAAAGAAAGAATGGGCAAATGGTCAAAAAACCACAGCTGAAACTCAATACCTTATGTCGCAGGAATACTTCACATTTGGAATGAGAATGATCTGAAAAAACTAAAGGTGAGCGTTCTACAAGAGCCAATTCTTTTCCAGGAGACATTTATTTAGCCAGCGAATTAAAACTGTTTAACTATAAAGTAAACTTAAACTTAGGTAGTTCTTAAAGCATAATAATAAACTGATTTCAACAGAATTCAAAAACTGAGCACTTCAAATGACTCATTAGCAAGCGTGCATCACTTCCGCACGGTGTGCAGTTCTGCAGACTTGTGATGCAAACAAGTAAGGAGGGCAAGTGCAAGCCAGGAGAATTAGTACTATCGTCTGATGGCTCATACGAACAGCAAAGAAAGAAGATAATCAGCAAGCGTTCCAACTTCACATTCTTCACAGAATGCTAATGGCCAAGCTGTTTGCCCAATGAAATGTCATGTCTATATAGCGTCTGAGTCCTCAATAGATCAACACGTGGCTCTTCAAGTCGTGTGTTAAAATATGAACAAATAAATAGCTTTATTTCGTTAGTATTCTTACCTACCTTTTCGAAAATAAATCTCGAAGGCAAAGAGATGCGTCTCTATTTTGTTCTTCACTAAATTCTTCAGGGGGGTTAAAAATTTAATGGCTTCTTCCAAAGGTGCTTCAACCTACAGATTCCAGGAAGGACATATAATTAAGTCAATAACTAACTCTCTAACAAGTCAAGCTGCATCAGAGGGTTACCCTTAAACTGTTACGCATGTGATACCTAGCACCTGTTATAAATTTTGCTTATTTTACTCCATGTCTAAACACAGACCGTCAACTCCGACTGCTTCACGACACTTACAGATCATGTTTTCCTATTAAGATACAACAATTGTGGCCGAACCTGCACCGTAACATACAGAAAACTACAAACACAGGACTAAAATGTCGATAAGTAACGGTTCTGTGCTCGTTCATGACAGTCTTTTCAAGTGAGCTGCAGGCAGGTTCCAGACAGCTGCCAGGTCGTGGCAATACTCCCAACTAAGACACTAATGATGAGTTTGAAGTAACTAGACACTGACAATGGTCAGTGGGTCTTAGCTAGCACAACCCAGGAAGTGGATGGCTTTAACACAAATGAATTCAGTACCTGGACTCTTTACAAACAGACCTCTCGTACTGAAAGGTTGAGGATAATTACAACAAGAAACTTCTGTTGTCCGACGTATTTAAATTCTTATAAAGACAAGTTACTACTGCCTAAGAATCACATACAAAACTTGTCTGTCTGTAATGCTTTGGAAATGTTGAAGCAATACACGCTTCATTCAACTGCGCAAGGAACGTGCTGTTGGGAGCTCACGTAAGCAAGTCGCAACTCCACACTTAATAACTGTTTAGAATATACAAGTCACATTCCAAAGCTATCTATTTAATGCCAAAGCTATGTATCATCCACCAAGGAAATATTGTTTCAACTGTTTCAGGCAAACTGTTTGCATGTGACCACCTATGTCAGAAATGGTCTTTCAGCCCTGAGAACCAACTGCATCTGGAGCTCTCTAAATCATGATTCTGATACTAAACCTGGAATATTATTCAGGAAGATTTGTCAAAGGAATGCTTATACAGTTCTAACTATTCCAAATTCAAAATCCACCTCACTGTAATTGACTGTTGTTTCTAAATGGCTTCTTTAAACTTCTTTTCCTTCCACATTTGAAACAAACGCGAGTAAATGCTGTTAAAGCGTTCTGTGCCTTAACGTCTCCTCCACCACAGAGCATCAGCACTTAATAAATCAAAAATTAATATGGGCCACAAAGAGTCCAAAAGTAATCATGTTACGTATAGACTTCCATCTGTTCAGCTATGAACGGGGTACAGTCAGCAAATGGGTGCAATCTACACACGAAGACCATTTTACCTGAAATAAGAGTCTGCGACTTCAATTGCTGCCTTTGAAAACTAGGCACAAAAGCAGCCATTTTATTAAACTTTTGATGGAATGCCCAACAAACAATTCCTAGAAAATAGGGTTTTTTTGTTTAGTTTGGTTTATAAATGCTGCCTGTGATTAGCAGCTAGGCATAAAATAACCAAGTCATCAGAACAGCTTTCAAATTGTCTGCAAGCTCACAGTAACTCTTTCACAGGTTTTGACTGCTTAATGCAACATCAGTAAGCACCTTGGCCAATTTCTCAGGAATAAGCTCTTCTTTCGGGCCTCCAATTTCTTCATCGTCATCGTCTTTCTTCTTTTTCTGATTCCTCTGTTGCTTCTCTTTCTCAGCATTCTTCTTCTCTTCCTCCAGCTGTGCTTTCTTCTGTGCTCTTCTCTGCTTATTGCGTAGCTTCTTTAGCTCCTTATCAGACATATTTGCTGTACACATACAAAGGGCAAAAACAGACAACACTGATGTCTGACGTCTAATATTAACCCATGTCAACTGCCAGATGCCACCGACTTTTAAACCACATCTACTAACTAGCGATGCTGCTACTACATTTGTAAAAGTTTGTTTACTAGAGTGATTATTTATAGCCTACACTACTATTTCATTTGTGAAATGAGGGCAATAGGGATTTGAACAATGAGAGCAAGCTGAAGGCAAGACAAAGTAACTACTGAAAGACTTGGGTGTGGGAAATAAAAGTGCACACTGAGACACACAGATTTCTTCCCTAGGCGTTACACAATAGGGAAGTTATATTTAAGGTATTAAATAGTCTAACAAAAATAAGGTCAAACAGTCATACTTTGATGTAAACAGCTCCAGCTTTGCTTTTAATGTCCTACAAGTATCTTACATTTGACTCGTACTCAAGTCCTCCCCTCCCTCCAATTAAAGCACGGAAAATTCATTTAAAACACATCAGAAAGCGGCTGCAAGGAATTCTGTTACGCTTCTACATGTCTTAATATGAACCCAAATCCACGTAAATGAACAGAAACGGGAAATCTTCAAACTTGACAAGTTCTTCTTCTCTAAGTATTCAAAAGCCTTATTCATACCATTAGAAGCACCCCAAGCCACAACCACTTAAGTTGCTCTCTCTAATGAGAAGACGGGCCAAAACAAATAATTAATTAGACTTAAACTTCTTTTCAATTAACAGCAAGAGATGACAAGATTTAACTTGCTACTCATTTCTTTCCATGCGGATTTTTATCTTTCCTTAAAGAATCACTTCAAGTACACCTTCTTCAATCTCTTGCGGATGAACAACCATGAGAATTCAATGTTTTGTCAGCTGTCTCATAACAGAAATGCTTTTACTTAAGAATGACAATTCTCACTACAAAAAAAAGCAAAAAAAACCACAACACAGTTTTTTTCATACCTAGATAAAAACTTACATTAGTTGAGCTTTCAGCAGAATATTTACTTTTACTTCCAGGACAACTTACCATTTGAGTTAAACCCTTATACTCGGTTACAATAAGAAACTTACAGCTGACTACTGGAAGAATGTCGGACCTTCATAAAATATTCACTAACTAGTGAAACTGCATATTTAATAACTTTTGAGGGTTGAATACCTGTATCAGCCTCGTGTTCTTTATTTTCATCTGTTAAGGGATTATCATGAAGTTTCAGATATATCTCTATGGCAATCCGTGCTGCTTTGAAGTAGAATGGATGTTGTCGAAGTACATCTTCTAGTTTTAACAAGTCCACATAAGACCTAAGAGTAATCTTCCTCATGCAGTAAGTGTGGAAGTCAAACTGGTCATCTGTGATTTCTACAAAATGCTAACACAACAAAACGTTTTTTAGCAAGCATTTATCAGCTTGACTTGATCCACTTCCCTCCCTTCCAAAAGGAATAGTTTAGTAGAAGACTGCTGTTGATGCTAACTTTTTGAAGCACGAGTTAATAAAACAAAGAAAGTGTTAATAAAACAAACAAAGAAAGCAACAGTAAGAAAAACAAAACAGAAGACATCCTAGGTCAGAATCAAATCATCAAACCCACATCTTAGCTGTAACCACCCTCTGACAATTTGCAGTTCAAGAGAAAAAGGTCCCGCCTTTATTGATAATGAATGACACTTCCACTTTTCCTCTATGAACTCATTCAATTTTTTCACTTTATACTTCTGACTTCCTTCAAGTACCGTGGCAATGAATTCCACATCACGTGGCACGAGAAAGTACATTCTTTTGTTCTGCTTCCTCATTGTCACCCGATGCTTTTGTTTGAGAGCAAAAAGTCATTCCCCTCTTCAACTTCTTTATGTATTTATGATCTCATACAGTTGCTGCTTGTCAAACTGAGGATAAAACACTAAGTGTGACAAGCTAATTGTCTCCTAATGCAAGCTAATTCTCCTTATGTAGAAGCTATCCCATAGCTCATGTTCTACTGGTTCATTTTAAGAAGAGTAAAGTATGATAATCAAATGTAATCAGTACTATGGATTTATGTAATGGAAGGAAAAGTACTTCTCTAGTCACTCAGTTCCCAACGCTGTTAGTCCCTTCAGCCACTGCTCTATGCCAGCACAGCTTTTGGAACGCTGTTCTGAAACACTGTTCCCCAATTTGTTTCCCAAGCAGCAATAACTCACACCGGACCTAGTACCGATTACATACAGGCAAAGTGTTCGTCTAGTCCCTCCCTCCCAACTAGACAAATTTCTTTACAAGGTTTGTGTGAACAGAACATCGTCTCGGCCACTGTTAGGAAATCATTTTCTTGATTTTTCATGTGAATTGCTATGAATAAGTTCTGCCAGCAGAGAAGCATCAGTGTTAAAATCTTGTGTCTCTAACTCCTAACTAACTCCTCCTTTCTGAATACTTTACACCCTCAACTGTATTGTTACGTTAATAGACTGTTATCTGCTTGAAAAACAAATAAAATGTTATATGGCAGCGGGTTGGTTTCATTTGTTGTTGTTTTGTTTGGGTAATCTGCACATCCCAAACTTTTTTTGTTTGCTTCCTGTGGACCTGCATTTGACATGCAAGGTTTTATCCCTCTGTTTTTGGAAACAATTTTTACCCTAAGAAGTTCCTGTATTTCTAATAGCTTCCCTTTTAATCTGTAGCTTAGTCTTAGTATTTATTTTTAAAGGAGAAGACGCTAGAATAAAATTAATAAGCCTGTTTTTGTCAGTTTTCTGTTCTTTCCCGCATCTTTAAAACACTTCATATACTCTAAGACATTGTTTGCCATCTAATTTTGAGACAAAAATATCCTTTTTATCAACTCACCAGTACCTAACAAGAAACAAAAATCACTGCAAGAGCTACACAAAGTATACGCTTACTGCTCAACAAGGAAACATATTAGCAACGTAAATTTCAGCTAGTATTTTCCAACCCAGCGGGTCAGACTAGATACATACTCTCTCGATTTCATGGCATTTCTTAAGTGCTTCTCCAAATTTATTCATTGCTTTGTAAGCCTGCGCACATTCTGTCTGAAACCACATGCACTGCATTTCGTTCAAGTTCTCTACTGCCGAGGTTCCTTCCTAAAAGCAAAAACAGTGTTGTTAAAAAATACATCAGTTAAAAGCTCAAGTAAAAAGGCCAAAGTAACGCTAAATTTCAGAACTGAGGTCCTCAAAATATCAAAGTTGCCACCGTACAAGTTATTCCTTAATTTGGACCTTTTGTGCACTTGCATCCCGATGTAAGATTTGCTGCGCCACTTTCATTTATGTGGTACCACATTTCCACAGGATTATCTATTTCCTTCACCCACAACACCGCTTCAGACAATGGACAGACTACTTCTGTCCATTAACACATCTCCAAAGTGAAGAAAATTGTTTCCATTTTCAGAAGACTCAGAAACATACAGTGAATAGCCACGCAGTGACCACTTAACTGCAACAGCTCCTCACCTTAACGATAGGAATGGCATTCATTCAAGTGCTTTTAATATTGTATGCAAGCATATCACATTGGTAAAGCAAAGCAGTACTAGTAGCTTTGATGATTTCTGATTCAGGAAGGCTCACAATTGTCCTTCCTATCCGGTACTTGTATAGACCTGTAGAACTGACATGCCTTTCAAGCTCAACGCCACCTTCAGCCATTCACAAAGTTTACTCCGGTCACGCAAAAAAATAGAAACAAGCTATGCAAGAACCAGCCAAGAACCAAGGCTGGAAATTTGACAGACAGTATTCAAATCTAAGATTTGAAAAATACATCAAGCTGTTTTGACTTTCATTTATAAAATATCAATAGCAAGAGAAATAAATTCAAAAAGTAACTAACCTATGAGGCATCAAACCTATCAGAATAGGTTACTGCAGGAACAAAAGCTGATGCATGAAATTAAGTAATGCCTACAATGCAAACTTTTCCTGACAACTGACAGAATAAGCAGATGCAAACCAAAAGATACCGTGTACAGCTTCCCCTTATGACTATTAAATGTGGCTTCGGGGATGAAAGTTGGCCTGCTAAAGGAAGACATCTTAGGAAGCCTCTCATCCCATAGCCACACAAATTCTTTACAAGAATTTCTTATTTATAGGGACATTTGACTATTCATAACATATTACTGTGAGAAACTCAACATAGGCTACTTTATAATTTCTCTCAAGGACTCTATAGAATCAGTATTAAACCCAAAGAATTCTCATCCTGGAAGGGCATCCTGTATTCTTCCTACCTGGCAAAGAAAAAAAACAACAAATCCAGGATCAGAATTTGCAATTCAAACTAAGACACTGACTACAATCAGTAAAGCAAGAGACCACAGTTCCTCTGAAACAGAGCTTAAGGACTGTAATAAAGTTAAGTGGAAAGTTAACACAGGACTCCATAGGGGATAAGGTCTACGCCATTCAGAAGAGTTACAGTTAAATGCAACCAACCCTCGTAAATTTAGAACACATTTCTTCTGCTTCTTTAATGAAGTTTGCTTTCAACATGTATTTTGCACATTTGGAGTTGATAAATCTGTCCGCTGTGTCCAAAGCCTGAGCCTCATCCATCCACCTTGCAGCTTCTTTAATATTGCCAGCATGCTTGAAGAAAAAAAATGCAAATTAGACTCAGTAAGTATACATAATAATGTGTACATTTTCCTCCGCTTATTGCTTTAATAACTGACTTCCAATAACTGAGTTTCTTTTAACTAGCTGGTTTTTTAGACACTTCCTTACAAACGGCTTTCCTCAGGAAAGCAACAGATCTTTAAAGAAAAAAAAAGCAAAGCAACTACTTCCATCGTTTTGGAGTTACAAAGGACTTTCAGCACAAGAAGTTCACTTAAAACCACTTCGGTTAATCCTGTTCTCACAGAACGCTGCATTGTAGCTGAGGAATTATTTTTAAAAAGTTAAGAAAATAAGGGTTTGTATGCGCTATTAGGTGGAAAACATTTCAAATATCAACAAAATCTTGCAGTGTCATTTTTAATTCAAAACCGAATTGCCAATCGACAACCTACATTTGCAGTACAATTGTCCTCTATTGACTTGAAAGAATCTTCACAAGGGCCCCAACCAGTCCATCAATATCCTACTTTAAGAACTCACTAAAACTCACTCAAATGTTTTCCGTGGATTCTACGTGTCTTAAGACAAACATAGCACTTTGATGTTCCCTCAATAACAACGAAGTGTAAACACGTGTGAAAATTTTCACCATGCCATAAGAATAACCACCGATCACAAAGCGGGAGCCAAGCTTACCTTATAGATTTTTGCCTTCACAAGGAAGAGCTCTATCAAAGTGGGAGTACTTTCTATAGCAGCATTTATGTATTCTAGAGCCAGCGACGGCTGCCCAATTTTATCATAATGTTGAGCCAAATAATACTGCACCCAAAGTAAAGTGGTTGGAGGTTCTTCTTTACCGTCATCTACAGTAAGAAAAGGAGTGAGATTTTTTGCTTCAGTTTATTCAAATAACACAGCAGAAGAAAAATTCTGCAAAGGTAGATGCTCAAGTTAATTCTGCCTCTATATCAGGCTGTCAAAACAGACCCGGGAGCATTTCCAAACTCGTGGGTCCAGGCAAGCTCAGTAACTTCCAAGTCTATTTAGACAAGATTTGAGCACATACTCTTCCATTCTCATGCTGTGATTTTCAGTGAAAGGAAATCTGAACTAGTGGGTCAGAAGAGCTGTGTTTGGATCCATCTAGCCCCTTAATCAGGGCAGTCAGAAGAGCAGAACTGTGGTACACCACAAAAATTCTCACTGAATACTGCTGTCATGCAAAGGTTAAAGCAAGAAGTCCGGCTGAAAACGAGTGCTGCACGGTAACAACACAAAGCATTTCAGCACTTCTGGCATTTATGTGTTTTCAGCCCAAAAAGTTGGGTATTATCAAATAAAACTGTCTGCTGACGACTTCAGAAAGACTTTTCCTATCTCTACACTTGACAAATTAATTGTCACCGTTCATTTAAGTGCATCCTACAAAAACAGTGCTAGTCACAAGTCAGTTTTGAAAGCTAAAGAGCTCTGCTTGAAGTTTACAGCACTACTGGAAAAGTTTTCTGCTTGATCTTTGTTATGGAGCATAGCAGGGGGAGGAAAAAAAAAGCACAGGGATTCTGGTCCTGTCACAAGATACGATATAACTTAACAAGCAATTGTATGCAATCATTCACTTTAAGGTGGAAGAACACCATTTATTTGAATGAAATTTAGTATCAAGGCAAGCATTTAATTGAAATTACAGTAAGTTATTTCCTCAAATGGAGAAGCATGCGTGTTTGAAACGCTTGGACAAATTAAAAAAGCTATTGAGTAGTCTCCATTACTGTAGCCTAAGCATTAAATTCAACAGAAAAAACTTAACAACCAACTTCATAAGGAAGCATTACACTATTTTTGCAAAGCAGGGAACAACTGGTTACAACTTCAGTGAAGTTGTCTTTAATCTTCTAAATTTATGCTGTCATTCATGCTATCTTAACTATTATACCATTATAACCTACCTACTAAAACTCCAAGACCATCTTTTGTTGATATTTTACACAGAAAACCTTTCCTGGGTAATTTCTTTTCAACACGGTTAAGACAGCGACTAATGAAACATAAAGCTATCAGAGAGGACGCTACGAAAGCTGGATTCTGTCAATGTAGAACCATGCCTCGCAACAAAAAAAATAGTCATAACCTGGAAAAGGATTTCAGCTCTCAAAGAACACGTACACAAACAAACGAGCAACACGGAACAGACACCACCTCACCACAAACTCCAAACACGAAAAAACCCTGCAGATTGTGCTACCAAACTGGTATCGATTCCTTTTTGACGTTGCTATTATTAAACATAACATTAGCTTTCAAATTTCAGTTTCCTGGAGAATGAACAATTCAAGCCTTGAAAATAAAATACTTGAACTCAAAACTGCAAGAGAAACGGTAACTGGATATGTGAGTACAGCCTTAAAATTGGACAGCTGAAATCCATTTTAAGGATGGTTGTGGTTCGGTTCTGTTTTGGTTAAGAAAGAAAAACAATCTCAGTTTTCTCATACTTCACTGATTCTCTGCCTCTGAAAGGTCACAACGCTTATACCAGACACAACCTTACTCAAGTACGACAGCTTAGCACTCACCATTTGGGTTAAATAACCGGCAGCTTCTTAGGGAGGTTTCATAACCCACCACCAGCTCTTCGATGATTGCCACCTACGCATGCAAGACAAGAGAAAAAAAAAATCTGTGGGCAAGACGCTATTTCATTTCAGTTTGAGCTATTTGGTGTTCCCCAAACTAGTTATTTTTGGGTAGAGAATTCTGCAATAACCTGAACTGTCATACATATGGCAGCGTACCCAGTCTCAGAAACAAAAAACAAGCCTCCCTCGGTTAAAATGTATGCAGTCTTTAATTAGTAAGTCTTAGTTTTCTCCATTTACCAAATGGGCACAAGGCTATGAGTGCTTGTACTTTATTTTTCTAGATATACTAGGCCATAATACACTACAGCGCAACAAGGCTGAAGTAAAAAAAGAAGTTTCTTCTATCTCTTTGGTGCAGAACAGCTATTAGAGACATCATGTAAAAAGTGGGAAAAAAGAATCCTACCTTCTCCTTGTCTTTATATAACGATCGTAAGGTATTGAAGACTGGCGGGCAACCTTTGCTGAAATTCATCCTTAGGAACTTGTCCAGACATTCCTTAAACTTTTCACCTTGAGAGGAAAAAGACCTGTTGATTTTGTTTTACCACACATTACTTCTCAATTGTGTACAAGCGTTGTTAGAACATTAGCATCTAAGAAAGAAGCACTAGTGTAGGTTATTACCTGCTCAGCAAAAAAGCCTTTACCTGACAAAAAATTCAGTGGTAACCTTCTTGGAACTAGTCCCCTTGGGTATTTAGTCCAGGCCTCTTCATAAATCTTTAGCCTCTCCATCATAGTAGCTGGAACAGAATGGTACAGTTTACTTTTTTTTTTTTGTCAGGATGGGAAAGGGCGGAAGGAAGAAAAGGGAAACAATTACAGCTGGTTAAATACAATCAGAATATATAGCAACTAATGAGTATATACTTCATTAAGAACATTAATTTTCATTTACAGCACTACGCGATTTCAAGTATTAAGTACCTCTAAATCCCCTATCCAACAGTGTCTATAATTCCATATCCTTCATCTTAAAAACGAATTCTTGTCTTACTGTTGTTATCATACCTTTCTCCAAAACCTGTATTACCTACAACATGAGATTAATGGTAAAAGAAAAGTTATAAATTAGAACTGTTCTATAAGAAGTAAGTCTTCTCTTTCAACAATGTGTACTGAGGTGACTGCGTTTTAATGTTGCTGTTAATTCAGTTTTAGGCCGGATATGGAAACAATACAATAAATCCCTCCAGCCTTCCCTGAAGAAAAAGTTATGGCAATATACACACGTTGACACAAATACAAAATGCAAACGTCTTGTAAGTAGTGCGATACTAGTTCTCGATACATATATAAATGCCAAACGTGCAGGAATAACTTCCTTACTACAATATATCAAATAATTACCTGGTTTAAGTGCCTTTTCTAGGCCCTTGTAGTAGGCCCAGTTTTCAGGATTTCTTTCTTGCAATCCTTTGTAGACATCAACCGCTTCTTCAAGTCGGCCAAGTTGAAGCAGGAGTTCTCCTGTGTGAAACACAAGAAATTTTAATTACGGTAACAGAAGGTTGAAGCACTGCAATATCAATAACTCAACAGTAAAGGACAGATAACCCTCAACTCTAAGTAGATTCTAACTTCTTGGCAAAAGAAAAGATAAAAGTTGCATCACAAACCAACTGACAAACTTTTACTTTGAAAATACGTGCAGTTCAAATAAGATTCCATGATTCAGCCACCATTAACTCTTGAAACTTACTTAAAGACTGAATATCAAAAGCAAGATGCATGTGTTTTTTCTCACTGGTTATTTTAAGCACAGTTTTTACTATAGAAGGGAATGAGAAGCCGTACACAGTATTTCACATGTACGGCATCTTGAAAACCAAACAGTAATTGCAGAGCTGCAGATAAAAGAATGGCTCTTCAGTCTGGTACCTAATAAAACTTCAGCGTTTTAAATCAAGACACTGATTTGAGTAATTAATTCTCAAGATTATGCAACTAAATTTTCTTTCAGTGATCATTCAATGCACGATAAAGTGATTGTAAGTAAGGTCTAGATCTTTATATACACAGCATCTTCACCGATGCCAGAGTTGGAACATTATTCAGTTTCCTATTTCTCAATGAAAACATGTTTTACAATGCTTTGCTATTTGCAAATGGGAGGCACTAGTATAAGATACACAAGGGGTGAAACAGCGTCATTCTACACTCAGGTCCTTGTCTTGTTTCAAGAGAAAAAACAGAAGTCAGATTCCAGTGTGGGCTACAAACAAACAGTAACTTTGGTAAGCTGGCATTTTTATTTCAACAGCCAAAGGAGGACTGCACAGCATCAAGCAGAGGAGAAATAAGGCATCTTCCAAGCGTACCTGTCACTAGAGCTGAAAGAATCAACTTCTGCATTTCACTACTGGAATTTCAGACTGATAACCTACAGCATTACATTGTTTGGTTCTTACATGCTAGAAGATTATATTGGATGGCTCATCTGGAGAATATTTCCACACATTGCAAAAGTGGCTGAGGATAATCAAAAGCCTGCTACTTGGCCTAAGATTATTCTGTTCTTTCAGCATGTGGCCTGTCTGTCAGGACCAGTATTAAATCCTAGAGCAGCATGGATCTGGCTATGCTACGCAAACAGAATTTTAGCTCATCAATTCAGAATCATCTGTCTGAAACACTTATCAGCTCCAGAGTTTCAGAACAGCATGTCTGCGCTCTGCTGATGATTTACCTACTTGGGAGAGACTCATGACAGGTACAGCACAGCTGCATGACAGGTTGTTCTTTACCGCAACAGAGTTTTCAAACTAAGAATTTGTTTCTGAATTTAAATTCAAAAAGATGGCAAAAGCTGACAGCACAGGCATTCCGTTGTATAACCACGCATTCAAATGCATCTTTGAATAGTAAATACCTTTAGTTTCTTCAACCGCCAGTTTATCACAGATCTGTTTTTCATAGGTACAAAGATGCTCCAACGCTTCTTTATGTAGTCCTGCCTCACGGAGGACTTGGTTTTGATACAGCAGCAGCTCACTGTACTCATAGTCCACTTTATCAGGTGATGTCTACACAGGAAAGACGCATGAGAAAGCTCAGCCTTTTAGAATTCATTTGGGATTTAACTCATCTGACTAAAAAAACGGCATCAAGTTTTCATATCGTGAAGGGAAAGAGGGTTTCCTTTTTAGCTTAAGAAGCAATTCACATAGGAATTCCACGACTTCCTCTTACCTGCTGAGTCTTCCTAAATTCCTCTAAAATTTTTGCTGCCATTTCATAGTCTTCCAACAGATGGTAAGCAATAGCGTAGCCAATCCATGACGCTCGTTGTGCAGGTCGGAGCTGAAGCAACTGGTATCTTGTTTCCTGCAAAAGAGCAGATATTGATTTTCTTGACTTTACTCTGATGCTTTGCAGAATTTCTTGAGCAATACTGTTTTCAGTGTTCTGATATTTAACAAATGGCAATAAAAATTACTTTTCCATACATAAGTTATTTTTGAACTGGCATACACCGCCTGCTTTGTATCGTCACCATTGCTCAGAGGAAACTAGTGGCCACTGATTTAGAGGAGGAGAGATAAGTAGTAAAAAGCCTTTAAAAAGTAAGAGCTCCTTTGCCTGAATATCAATATTCTTCAGGGCACACAGGAATCCTTCAAATAATACAACAAAAAGACTGAGGATTATCTGGCTGGATTACACAACACTGGAGAGAAGTTTAGCAAACAACTCTGCAGTGAGATTAAAAAAAGAATAATTTGTGATTAAATCTGAATACTTCAGAGAAATTGCTCAATAATCTAACTTATTCTCACAAAATAGTGAGCAAATACTTTTAACGCTGGATTTCATAATGTAACTGTTTTTTTAAGTGTCATGAAATAATTTGCAGCCTTTACTGCAATTCCCTAGAAGCTGATGATACGTGTAAGCATGTATACTTACCCCGTAAGCATGTATACTTACCCTGTAACCTTCAAGATCCCTCATTTGAATCTGTAGCAGAGAAAGATCTCTCAAGATTTGAAGATTGTCTTTGTCCCATTTCAGTGCATTTCTATAGCATTTGATAGCTTCATCATACTTCTTGTCTGACCTCTGAAGAAGGCCATAGACATGCCAACCTGGACAATTCTGTTAAGGATTCTACTGAACTTGAGCAGGTAGAAAACAGTTCTAACATGGCAGCGATAGAACAGTTGGTAAAAAGCTTCGAAGTCATTTTATAAACGGTGTCATTACCATCATTATATTCTTTTCCTCCACTGTGCAAAGCGGACTGAAAATACAAAACTGTTCATGGACAGAGCGCCTGTAGTATGCTGTAAACTCTACTTTTCACGTACCAGGGGAAGAAACTGCAATAGGATCTCTGAGAAAGATCATCAAGAGTACTTAAATACATTTTTCAGTAAGGGCTTGATTAGACAACTGTAGCAATGAGCTTCCTGCATTCTAAGTGTGTGACAAGCTCTTATCAATGTAACGGCAACTGCTAATGTTTCTGATGCAAACCACATGCTTAAAAGCCCAATTCAGCTCCCAATAAATTAAGAGTCACAGTCTAACGATAAAAACAAATATATACAACGCAAGCTAGAAAAACTTCTGATTTAACAATGGCTGCAAGAATAGCTGCAAAACAACTGCCCATGGGACAGTTTAAACTAAGCATTCTTAGATATTGGACACACTTTCAAATTCCAAAATTCCAATTGGAAGCATAACTCTACTGGCTCTTGTTGCAATGCCACAAATGGAGGAGTTAAAGAAAAAACATTCCCATTCATAAGTGAAAGCTCTCTTTCCAAAAGGATACAGACATGACTCTTCAAGTCATTCCTTAGGCCTCTGCGCACCAGCTCGTAAGCTTCCTCTTTCTTCCCCAGACAGTTTAATGTTAGTCCTTTCATCGCCAAGGTTTCTAAAAACACACAAAGATCAAATAATTATCAGTAGTTCAGTTTTATAAGGTTTTCAACTTAATATAACACCTCTATAGCATAAATGTAATTTCAGACTCAATTATCAGCATCAAGATACTGCTTTCTTTCCACAGGGAAAAACAAACTGGCGGATTATTAAGAGTATCACAGACAACAATAAGTTAATTTCAGTTGTTCTATCCAAAGGAAAGAAGCTTTTTGCTTTCAAGACTTTAAAAACTTTCTGCTCTACAAACACTTTGGGAAGATCTTTAAATAATACAATGCTAATTTATACCACTCAAGCGTCTATTCACAACACCTGGAGACTTCTACACACCCAAGCATGCCAGTCTAGTTCACAAAGAAAATTTCTGGATAGAAGAAAGAAAGTCTCAACTCAGCAGTAAAAACATAGTAAGGGACAAACAATTTTTCCTCCTCTTCCAAAGAGACTATTCCTTGAGAAGTAACAAGGCCACAGAGCTGATAGATACATACGGTTCAGCGCTATTCAATCTCTTCCTATCGCCTTGCACTTCTTCCTATGCATCAGTGAATAATAATTTCTGCCGAAAAGTGATTTCAACATCACATATTCGTACTAAGAAGCTCACACCATGTTAATGACTATTAAGATTTTCAGCACAAAGAACGGCAAGCTGTGACTACTGGTAACATCAGTCACTGAAACTACAAACCTTACCAGCAGCGACTGCTTGTCACGATGCGGGCTTTTGGATGATTTTCTTTTACTACTTGAAGAAAATCTGTTTAAGGGCAAGTCGTTAACAATAAGGCACTACATAAATTTTTAAAGCTTACCGAGCATAAGTTATTGTTGACCACGATATACTTAAGTGAATAACTGCCAGTTTAGTTTCCTGCATGGAAAAAAAGTGAGCACGTGCCATCTGAAAACTCACCTCCATGTTCTGCAAACTTTGGGTTAGAAAGGATCTGCTTACAAAACTTCAGCCCATTTCTATACTGCTTATGTTCATAACACCGCTGTTGAAGAAGAAGACAGCATGGTTATTCAAAACATTCAGAGTGGAAGTATATCCCCCTGAAACATTCCAGCGAAGCTAGGAGCTTTAGAAAACATACTAATATTTTATTAAGCCCTTTTCACCTTCCTGTAATTAAACATTTTCCCATCCCTACATAAAGTAATACATTTCAGTGAGAACACAAATTTAAACATAAATCTGAAGATATCTTTTAATACAGCATTTTCTCGGATAAGATACCGCAGGAGAGATACCACATCTCTCCTGTGGTGTCTTATCTGACATAAAAGAGATTTGACCTTCCTTTATGTGAGAGCAAACCTTATTTAAAAACGTATCCTGGTAAGCATTCAACTCATTGTAGCTCAGTCATCTTTCACAGAAAGACCGTGAGCATCTCCAACAACCATACAGGCTGTGAAAAAAAGCCACTGGGTCTTGGTGTACGTAAGCCATCTCTGAAAGCAATGTCTCACAACAATTTTACCACCCCACAGATCTCATATACATTCAAGCTCTGAAAACCAATACACACTAACGTTACCTTGCCACGCTGAAAATTCAGATGTAGAAAATTATGCAATTTTGCAGTCTCCACAGATAAAGTATTACAATTCTGTATACCCTGACAACTCAGACCTTGAACATGGTGGCACGTTTCAAGTTCACAAGTGCCAGTCACGCATTTCTTTACAAAGCTGGAGCTGCTCAACGCAGAAGATCTACTGATAAGCAGCAGTCACTCCGTCACTCAGATCACAGGAATTGAAGCCTGCCTTAGAGACAGTGCATCACAATAAGGATGCATATACTAAAGAAGTACAGAATAGTATTGTTACTCTTCTGTTTACAGGTCAAGTGCTTAGAACAAGTGAAGCCGAGTAAACGCAAAAATTAATGAACGGGTGTTGGTTCTATGTTGATTATTAAGATGGTTAAGAGGTCTGAGCTCTGCTGGCAGAGGTTCTCCAAAAGAAATCCATATAAACTATGATTACACACTATGTACAGTCAGAATGTTATCCAAACAAATACAATAAAAGCAGTTTCTGTATCTTCCAAATCTTCTTTTCAGCAACACATGTTTTCTGAGTGTTCTTCCTAAGAGTTTACACTCCATAAGCATGAACACAATATTTGCTAAACTCTATGATGCTCAGAGCTGCATCAGGGGAGGTGCAGGCTGGCTGTTAGAAAAAGGTTCCTCAGCAGACAGTGGTTGGGCCCTGGAACAGGCTCCCCAGAGCAGCTGTAATGGTATCAAGCGGCAGGAGTTCAGAAAGCATGTGAACAATGCTCTCAGACATAGGGTTTGATTATTGGGTGGTCCATTGTGGAGCCAAGAGTTGGACTCAATGATTCTTGTGGGTCCCTTCCAATTCAGAATGTTTTATGATACTACACGATGTGGAGGACAGCTCTGATCCAAAAAAAACAACTGAGGAACTCAACGTGGCACGAGTGCCGAATAACTTCCGAACAGCTCAAAAGTCTAAACTTGGGTACCATGTGAGTTTGGCATCACCAATCAATTGCCTCCATCCTTCTAAATAGAGACGCCAAAGATGAAATGGATTTAATACCTCTACAGAAATCTATTCATTACAGGTATATGTTTTTTTCCGCTCTCAACAATCTCTTGTTTTAGCTGTTGCACTTCTTCAAGTCAGTTTAGAATACATCACATACCTTCTTTCACAAAAGCTCTTAAGTGTTTGCATATATAAGGTATAAACAATTATTTTACCTACAGAAAATACCAAGAAATTAGTGCCCATTTAAACATACATTACTATTTCTACACATCAGCAGCAAAGGCTTTGGGAGTTCACTTGTGAAAAGTGAATTCCCTGTATCCTTCCTGCTAATCCTGCACTATTCCCTTTTTTCCTTGTGTTTTCCCTTTAATTCTCATTTTTCCACAGTTAGACTTGACGTGTTTGCTGTGTAACATAAAACTTCTCAAACTATGACAAAGATATTCATTATTTCACGGACTGAAGTTCTTTCCCAGAAGAGAACATTACTACAACTAATAGAAAACTCTTTCATCTTTTGGAATTAGGGGATATTGGAAGAACACGAACCCTTATACTGTTTTGTACGCTACATGCCTCTGTAAACAGCGTCCTGATTTAAATTATTAAAAAAGCTGAAGGACAAGCATACTCCCCATTATTTTATTTTACAGAGCTCTTCGCCAGAACGTGACAAGAAGACACCTTCCCATTGCTAATAGAAAAGACCTGGAGCTAATGTGTTTACTTGCACAATTAACAAGGCCCAAAGTGTACTGCAGTATACTCTAAAACTGAATCTTTATTTTAATGAAAACATCACTGAAGTGACTGTGAAATGATAAATGCTCATCTCCAGTTTTGTTAAAGCCAACAATTTGCTTGTGTGTGACTCATTTCATTGTGCAAGACGATGGTGATGCAAAAAGTGGCACGGGGCATGACTGAACATTTGAAATCAGTTTCAGTCTCTTCCTTCTGTCAGTTCACAGCCTGTGCCAATCTTGCAACAGAAACCAGAGGAGGAAGAAGCACTGCTGTGAACACCGACACAATCACTCTAAGTGGACTTAATTTATGCAAACACTATGAATTTCTTGGGTTTCATTTGAATGTAATGTCAACGCCTCAACTTGAGTTTAAGAGTACAGAAACATGCATTGCTTCAGCACAGCCCGTTTCTGTGCTCACCGGCAACTGTTTCAGAAGAGGATCTAAGGGGCTCTTGTTTACCATCTCTGGAGGCAGGAGTGTAAAACGAAGCAAGAGCCAACTGCTTACAGAAGCTCTTCTGACAACGTTCCTGCTAAGGATGCCATTTTTCCTCATACCACTCCAAGCTGGCTATGAAAATGCATCAGTAAGAATACACTACACCATGTACCTCCTAAGTTTAAGTGAGGCAGACCAGAGAGACTTCAGGTACAACAGAAAGTTCAAAAAACAAAACTTGAAAAAAGTTACATCAATGTTATGGGGATGCTTAAAAAAAAACAAAACAGCATCTCCACCTCAACGTCTCTGATTTAGGTCGCTTTGGCACCGTGAGGAGGTGCTGTTTAATGCCCCATCTTCTCTTCCAAAGTACAGATGGAAAGACCAACAATCAACTTCAAAGATGGTTTTGGTTTTTGTTTGTAAATGAAAAGGCTACAATACTAAGTGGCTGTATTATTTTCAATGTACCAAAGAGCCATACAGCTGAAATATCAGGCTGAAGACAGAAGCCAAGGCTCTTGCTTCCCACGCTGGTTAAAAGGGTCATGGGACAGGACAATGGTCAGAGGTCTCAGAATATATCAATGTAGGGCGACTCTCCCTATCTCTGAAAGCAGAAAAAGGTTAGCAGGGCAAACCACCTCACAAAGGAAGACTAAAGGTTAGATAAGAGGAAATCCAAACAGGCGCCTTGGGAAAAAAATCCACCACAAAAAAAAAAACAACCCAACTGACTATTATTTACACCTTTTAGTTATGACCTGCTTTGAAGAAACTGCCCAAGTCGCTTTGATCAACCACTTCTCGCAGCTGACAGCTCAACAGGATCAAGCCTTTTTTCTTCCCTTTCAAATCACCCATCATAAAAGTTGCCGCCTAGGCACCCTCCCATTCGCTCCCACTTAGGTGGGTGGAGATGCTGTAAAACCTGCCACAAAGTGGTGCAGCCACAGGAACTCCAGAACATGTCTCCACGCATGTCATAAGCGGCGACGAGGGGTGCTCCAGGGCTGTGTGATTTGCTTTAAGTACAGCTGCTCAGATGCCAGCTATGAGCATGAAATCTTATCTCTAAGCAGTTTCACTTTATGTAGTCCAACAACCAGCCTTTCACCTTGAAGTTTAAGGAGAGTCAGCCTAAATAAATCTGCAAAGGAGAGAGACGGAAATCATGAATGCAGCATGTGCCACCATGGCATATGCTTACTGAACCTTATTAAAAAATAAAATCACAGACACAGGAATAGGGACATCTCAAGCACTCTTTGGGCAAAACCATAGGCTTGCTGGAAGCAGAAAGTCTTCCTCTGGGTCACCGCTTTCCTCAGACACACACTGTGAGACAGCTATTCTACAAAAGAACATCTTTCACAGTTCCAAGGACTGCTAAAAGAGCAGCGCTGCCTCCTCTAACATCCCGCACACGCACACTTCCGCAGCCAGCGGTCCCAGCGCGCTTGCGATGCTTGCCAGACAAGTGCCCCACTACAGCTTGGGACAACATGCAAGGAAAAGACATCAAAGCTCAGCTTCTAAGATGATGAAGTCTAATGCTTTAAAAGAAAAGCGACTGACTACCAGCATTGATTCTCGAATACATATTTGCTGCCCTTTTGAGTTCCTCCCTTCCTAAGTCACCAGATGTTTAAAAGTATGTAACAAGCTTTTCTGTACATGTTCTGGCCAGAAGTACAGCCTACTCCAAGCATACAGAGATTCTTTTTATACTCGAACTCATTCTCCTTATTACATTAAATAAGGAAATGACACCTGCTTTAATGCAATTCTACTAAGAATCAACAAGGTGACGCACACAAAAGTACGACTCCTTTAAAGTCACTTCAGATGGCAGCAGGTAAGGCAGAGCTTGCACTCATACCTCTCCCCCCATCAAGTACTTATTGACTGGAGCTGAGCAAAGAGCAACTACCTGACAGACTGACAGGAGGAAACAGAGCTAGCCCATACTCTCTAGAATCTGAGCCTAAGGTGGAAGGAGGGCTCACATTCTAGAGTTTGAGACACTAAAACTGGATCCAGACATCTCAGCAGAATCAGCCATCAGCCAGCCTTACACACTCACACCCACCATGCTACAAATGAATGAATTCCTCTGCACTTCTTCCTTGATGGCTGCCATAAAGCAGAGTGAAAAGACTTAACCAGCAATTCCTCAGGTGACCCACAAGGTTGAAGAGAAGGCAAAACTGACAAGCCACGCTGCTAGACCTAGCTGCATACTCAAGGGCTGCCAGCAAGAGCACAGACATGACATCCATCCAAACTTCATTGGGCACTGCACTACATGCTTTCTATATGATATAAACTAATACATCCTAGAAATTTTGCGGTGTTAAACTTGCCATTTACAGTAACAGGTTCTCAAATTGAAACAATAGCATGCAATTTCTAATGAAAAACTGAATCCTGCAAAAAACTGTATGAGGACTTAATTCTCTTCAGAGATTGTATGTTTTCTCGGGTCACGAGGAAGTCACATTTTTAACTCCATTATCTGCAGATTAATGGAACTAGAACTAGTTCCATTACTTCACTGACAGTAACTCTGGCAAGGCTCGCATCTTAATTTAGCCAATACCAAAAATGCAATTTTCCTCACTGAATGAGAACCAAAAGTGGATTCAGCCCCAAACCACTGGAGATGCAACCTCTTCATCACTAGTCCACTGTGCTCCACCGTACTTCTCTTCCTCAGCAGGCCACGTAGCCCGTAAGTCTCATCAATAAATAGCAGTATACTGCAAACTATTTGCCATCACATGCAAGAGTTACCGGCTTGGATAACTGACTGACATGCATGCGCACGTAAACCATAGAATCATAGAATGTTTTGCTTGCACCTAAAACTCCCCAGCAGGAAGTGTGATGGAGAAGAGTCAGTCTCTGCCAGAACAATTCAGGGATTCCACTCCGCTACCCTCTTCCCTGAAGGTTTGTGAGGTTGAGCAGAAGGTGGAAGAACTCTTCCAACTCCAGCAATACGTTCCCTCAGGGACTGCAAAGTGTTTCCCAGCAGCGGCCACGACCGCGCTTGTGGCATCTTCAACGCCACTGGTTTTTGTAGCAGAATGTCTTGGCATACTTGGCCTTAACACTAGCTAAGGCATGCACTTAAAACGCATGATATGCACGTCTGCCACTCAGATGCTATCTGTTCCTTCAGCACTGTTCAGATGTAGCAACTTAGAGAATAGCAAGCCCTGGTGGTGCGCAGCTCAAGGCAGTTTCCCAGCACAGTTACTCCCTCTACAGCTAGACTATATAAGGTCAAGTGACTAAGGTGCGCTAATTCAAGCTAAATGGAGTAAAGAAGATTCGGAAAGCTGGAAGCATTAGGAGCAACTGCTCACCATGAATTAGCGTGTCTTTTGAGCGTTGACAACAAAGGGCTCAACAGCTCTAGGCAAGTGCTCTCACCACACCAATTCCAGTTCATGACAAACAAAAGATGTGGACTCCACACCAAAGGACTGAAAAAATAGTCAAATCTAACATATAGGTTAATACTGAAAAACTCCGAGGCCAGCTTGCATGAATTTTTACTCTCAAATGGAATTGAAAACTACCATCTTCTTCCACTGCCGCGCGGAGTTAATGAACAGAATGGCTTTGTCTAAGGAACAGCTACAGCAGCTGACTGAAGGGATCAAGGCATCCTCCTCCTGCAGAGCCTGCCTTACTTTTCTGAGGTGAACATATTTCAGAACCAGCATTCCCAAGCAGGATACATCAGAGGAACAGGATCCAATTGCATCCAGCAGTTAAGAAGGAGGTAAGAAATATGTGGGCCTCTCCACTTAGTACGGAGGCAGGATACATCGGCCTATGCTTTTAAAGTGGCCTCGCATGGCAGCATTTGACAAGACGTGGTGGGAAATAGCTACAGAAAATAGTTACAGCTCTTGTAGAAAAAAAACTAAAAATTCTGAAGCAAAAGTTTTGCTGAAAAAAAAAACCAATTATTCAACACCAGTTCTATTGATTACTACTTGATTACTTTGCTTGCACCTTGAAGTACCTTCAAGAGGAGCGGCCAGCGGGAAGAGGGAGGGGATTATCCCCTCTGCTCTGCCCTTGTGAGGCCCCATCTGCTTCCAGGCTTGGGGCTTCCAGCACAGGAAGGACGCAGAGCTGCTGGAGGAGGTCCAAAGGAGGGCCACGAAGATGATCAGAGGGCTGGAGCACCTATCCTCTGAAAAAAGGTTGAGGGAACTGGGCTTTTTCAGACTGGAGAAGGCTCCTGGGAGGCCTCATTGTGGCCTTCCAGTACTCGAAAGGAGCTCATAAACACGAGGGAGATTGACTTTTTACATGAGGAGATAGCAACTGAAGAAGGGGGAACAGCTTTAAACTAAAAGAGAGGAGTTTTAAGTTAGATGTTAGGAGGACATTCTTTACTCAGAGGGTGGTGAGGCAATGGCACAGCTGCCCAGAGAAGCTATGGGTGCCCCATCCCTGGAGATGCTAGAAGCCAGGTTGGATGGGGCCCTGGGCAGCCTGAGCTGGTGGGCGGCAGCCCTGCCCACGGCAGGGTGATGGAACTGGATGGGCTTCATTTCAAGGTCCCTTCCAACCCAAGCTATTATGCCAGTCTATAACTTTAACCTCTCCTTCTTGGGAAAAATTATCACTAATGTGTCTCTGCGTCAAATCAGATCAGCTGGCTTCTGTCCATTTCTAATATCCCCAGTGCTCAGGCTTCATCTCTGAATCTTGCACAAAGCTGACAAAAGATCTGGTATGGATAGCAGATACACATTCTTCCACGATCAGGTAAGTAAATACATGCAAATTCCAAAATAAGATAAAAAAAAAAACTAGAGAAAGGGGTTCCCCACAAAAGGTCATTCCAGACTTGCGTGGATATTTCACCTCAACTGTGACTCGTGACACAGCCTGAGACGCATGCTGAGGCCACTGACATTTTCTACCTTTGTATTATGTCCCAAATATTCTTTACACTCAGCTCTGAGGTATGAGATGTTGTGTCGTAGCACTGAGTCATTGCAAAATATCTAATGCGATTATTAAGATAAATAAGGTTGTTCATCAACATTACAAGGTCTGCTACCTCGATTGTGTGATATCACAGGAGCAAACAGATCTTTAACAAAGACACAGCAATGCTGCTAAACGTAGAAGGTCTGTACTCTATTTCCGTTCCAATGTTTCAACCAAGATATTTTTTCCTTCTACTTTTGGGAAAGCCAAGTGTAGCATCCCTTCTTGAAAAGGGAAAGAAGCGATTGACATTTCTGAAGCCACAGTATTGGAAAAGCCCTGTTAGCAAGCCCTGTTTCAGATGAGATAGCACGCGGTAAAACTTCAGAGGTGAGCACACTTGATTACCGTACAGTCATGCAAATGCAGTGATGATGGCATACAAAATGTGCTAATTTATTTGGTTACTGATAAAAGCGAAATTTTGAAAATTAGTCTTTAATCTTGTCTTGAATCTCGAATCGAGATCACTTAAAAAGATATTCCTGCTCTGCCACCTCAGCAGCCTTGGAGTCAGCACCTGAACTGCTGAGGCAGGGCATTATTTTAAAGGACGACTGCCGCTGCTTAAAACGCAAGCGAAGGAGAAGCACAGGTCTGTCAAGTTTGAAAGTGGAGGGACAAGGAGCAGATTCCGGAGTGAAGAAACAGGAAGATGGCCCAGCAGGAGGGACTTGGCACATGTGCAGCAGAGCCACTAACGAGATGCTGCTCAACAGGCTTTTTTTTTTTTATGTCATTAGGAAGTTCCTACAGCTTTTAGTAGAACACTTGACAAAGCTGTGGACAGGAAGAACAGCTCAAAGACAAACATGCTCGCACGGAGCAGCGTTATCACAGCTATGAGTAACACAAGGTGAAACTCAGCACTCCTCCTGCAGCAGACACACTGGTGCTCGTGATGCCCTGCTGCAGGACAGGCTGCGGCCCTGCTGAGCCAAGCCCTCCCAGCACATAAGGGAACCGATTCTGAGACCACACCTACACCACCTCCAGGCATCAAGAGCACCGCACAGAACCACCAGACCTGAACAAAGAGCTCTGATCTGTATACAATGTAACATATGCAGGGCTACCCCTGAATGGCACCCTGCTTCTTCTGCCCCTTGCTTCCACAGTATGTGCTGGATTACAAATCAGTAGAACTTCTTAAACCAGGCCTGAATACACTTCAATCCTTACTTGTTCACTGACATCACATAATAAAATGATCTTTCACTTCAACACATGGACTTTTCCTGTACTCAACTGGAGGCCAGGCCTACCAGCTACAGCAAGCACGCGCACCTTCTTGCTCTGCCAGAACATCCTGACTCTGAAAACTGCTTCCTCTGCTGCTTCCAGGAAAGAAAAAAACTACCACCTCAAATAGCATTGCATTTAATATTTCTACAGTACGTTCCAAACATATTCAAATGCTATGTCCAAACCGAAGTTTGTTGGATATCGTTGATGGGACTTGGGAAGTAAAACTGAACACACCTGATTAATGGTATCTGACCAGACGCAGTGGCGGAATAATCTGGCAGCAGGCCAGCAAGGTTCACCAGTTACATTTGATACAAATCAGACAATCTTATTTCCTACAATTATTTGCCTTAACTTTTCTAGAAAGAAGGGCATAAAAAACCAAAACACTACACTGTTTCCTCCATTACTTCATAGTGCATCCACATTTCTGTGTATCAAAGCCTAATTCTCTATTCCTTCAACTCCTGCATTTGCTATTCCACCTCTTCCTCTTCCTCTGCCTGACGTCTTCTTCAGTGATCTGTGGACTGCTCAGAGATTTCCTGTGTTTGAAAGAACGACACGGACTCAAATCACTCAAAACGTTCAAACGGGTCCAAAAAAAAAAAAAAGTTGGGAAAAATGTACCGATCCACTTTTCTTCTTCCATATTCCACAGACCCTTTGACAAATGGCAGCAGCACAGGAATACCTACCTGCAGGCCTAACAAGTAGCTCAAACTATGAGAATGATATAAGCTCAAAACCTTATTTTTAACGGAAGCACAAATTGAAGCAGCGTAGCGATCAATCATTCTTTTTTGTTTGTAATTCAAGCTGATCACACAGATTCCTTTCTCTCTGCACCACGGAACATCAAGCTGTGAAATGCCATTCATAGGGAAATTTTTTTTGCATTAGAACCTCCACGTACCTGCAACGTGACTAGGAGAGGTTAGTCTAGTTAGTGTGTTGCAACAAACAAAGGCAAAGTGCACACCTCTCTGAACTCAGAATTCGTCAGGTAAGTGGCAATGCTGGTTTGCAAGCCAATTTATATGCAAAAGAAATTTACAGACCACGTAAGATCTTTTCTACAAAACAAGAACTCTGAAAAATAAGAATTCACTTTCACTATGGAAAGGTAAACGGGGGCTGCGCAGCTCAATGTCGCTTTTGCAAGACCTTAACATTTCACTTCTGTACTACAGGCATATTTCTTAAAAGAAAGGCAAAGAAACAGGGATTCAGGAGCAACGCTTTTTTTGTTTCTTTTTATACTTCACTTACAAAAATACAAGGCTGCTTAGCTCCTATGCTTACTACTTCCAGGTAAGCGGAAGCGTGACTGATTTCACATTTCTGTTAACAGTTTCGGTATCAGTAATTATCTATCTGAAGAGCAATGCATCCTTTCAATAGCACTTGGGCTGGTTGCCAAAGCATCTGCTGAAAAATCCTCAGCCAGTCCTGCTCCCCAGGACAACTCCAGGTGCCTGCCCAGGCCAGCATACAGAACACACCAGCCTGGGCCAACTCATCTGGTCACTGCATCAGGCAGCCTGGGTTCCACCAGCGACTCAGCTGCCCAGGCAGGCTCTGGCTCTTCTTCCTGCTGCTCACCACCCCTGGGCCAAAGGAAGAGTGGCTGAGAATACGGCATCATGAAGGATTACAGCCTTCTGAAAAGCAGGGCTGCATCGAGGAAGCATTGCAGGACAAGCAACATGGGGTGCTGGTGTGGGAGTAAGCAAAGTGTGTTTCCTTGGGCTTGCGTGGATAAATAGGACGTCCTAAAAGACACCTCAAGCCAACCATGTAATCAAAACTTTACAAAGCAGGGTCATTACCTATAATAAGGCAGACAAGTAGTTCATTAGCCATGTTTTCACCACGATGAAAACTGACTTTAACCCTTTTCTATGCACAAAGACATCTGATCACAGGGCAGCCTTAATGCTAGACTACATGTCACCAGCTCATCCCTGGAAGATACAGGGAAACTGAAGGCCAAATAACTTGTAGTTTAAGCAGCACCTGAAATTCTTGTATTTTCATTGAAGTTTTCAGTTAAAAAGACAACATAATTATAATTGCTTCAGTCTACAGGAATCTGATCGGGCTGCAACAGACATTCCTCTTTACTGACCTGAACCTATTCTGCTATTCCAGCCCAGAATGTGTAGACACTTAACACACAGCCATGCCAGCTACTGAATCCCTCCAGGTAGAAATAAGCTTCGCAGCTGCCTGTGCCCGCTCTAACCCTACCCAAGCGGCGTGCCCTGTGATGTCTTTACCGAATCAGAGGTTTGCAGCTGTCTTGACTTCTGCCCCTCCACTCATCCACTCGCACCTTGAAAAGCTGACTGCTCAGCTTCCAACAAGAGCCAGCTTTAGAGCCAAACTTCAGCCCGACTCCCAAGCCTCCACCGCTCCTCACTTCCTCCTCTACAAGCCGCCCCCCCCGACAAACCAGCGTGACTCTCGGCGCGGCAATCGGAGCTCCAACGAGCCGAGCAGGAGCCGGACGTTTGCCTTTCCGGAAAGAGGCTCTGCCGAGGACGAGCGCCATGAGTTGTTCCGTCTCTGGG
>JANHGO010002336.1:0-30400 GCA_024606505.1 Aquila spilogaster
AATCTGTAAGGAATCTCTTAGTTTCTCCTCGTGCTGCTTACTTCCTCTCTCCCGGTGCCTAAAAGCTGAAACATAACAGCAGAGCTTCTGCACACTGGTAATATCTTGCTGAATCAGGCAGTTTGGTGCAAAGCCAATTCCTGTGACTCCTGTGGTCTCGCATGAGAAATTACTTTTGTTGAATAAGCGTTGACCATTTAATATACAGTGCTCATGACTCACCATATATTCCAAGAGCACTTTGAGATATTTCGATACTGTCTCTGTATTTTTACAACCTAAACATATTCCCTGGAGATTTATTCAGCTTTGCATTCTTCTTCTCATACACATTTCCAGGGGTTTTATGGGGAAGCAAAGAGGAAGCCTAACCATTGCAGGCAGCTCACTTAATTTAGCACAGTCCTGTCCTTTCCAGTTCACCCACCTGCAAAATGGGAATAATAATAAGCACTTAAGGGAGAATATTCACATGTCTAGCTTGAGACCTCTAACGTTAGGCTATCCAGAGGCTCAGCAGAGAGAAATAGCTTCTAATTCAGATGCTTTGAATGGGCTTCTAATGGAGCCCGCTTCTCTCTGCTGGCAGTAAGGGAGACCAAGTACTCAGCTCAAGCAGCGCTACATCAGGCACTTTGGTCACACGTCGAAAGCCAGACGCTGTGAGCATCCTCTTTCGTGCCTCACCCTGCAACCATTTCCATGCTCAGCTTTCCGCTGCCGAGCAGTATCTGGTTAACTCAGTGGATTTCCACGTACGCAAAGTGGAGTGGGTTGCAGGATGAAGACCGTGCTATACCCCCAGTGATCAGCGAGGGTGAATAAATTAGTATTTCAGCAGCACTTTACATGTATTAAGCTCAGTGAAAGTGCTATTAATTATCAATATGGTCAGTCGTTATTATTCATTAGTGGTTAGAGCAAACTACCGAGACTTAAGATTTTGCGTTTCAGTCTCAGGGCTGCAACTGGGTGATATTGAGCAAGTCCCTTCGCTTCTCTTGTTCTCATTTTTCCTGTCATTAGGATATCTGCCTCATTCTTAAGTGTGATGTGAACCTTAATTAAGCTTGAAAAGAGCTTTGAGAACTTCAGGTGGAAAGTGAAATACTAATGTCAAGCATTACTATAAAGCAGATGAGACAGAGAGATAGTCTCATCCCTATTCAACGAGCTCGGACCGGTGCCATGGAGCACTTCAATGGCTTGTGAATTCTACCCAAAAATACTGGGGACAGAGAAGCACACCGAGCCAGCTCTCCTCAAAGTGAGAGCCAAGAAGCACCACCAGGGAGTTCGGATTTGGAAAACCCATCTCTCTACTGCTTTTCTTCTAGTTGCACAGGCAAACTGCCCATCGGTATACACAAATGGATATTTAGGCATCTAAATACCCGCTCCTGGACACAAAAATACAATTTGTGAGCGTGTTTCACATAGAAGGAGTGGCACAGAAATCAATCTTTATTTCAGAAAATCTCCTCTTCGGTGTTTAGTCTTTGTGTTGATTATATGAATTAGATCCCTATTACAAATGAGCCTCATGTCCCAGAAACTAATGTGCTTTGCTCAAGAACCAAGACTTTCTGCATTTCATCATCATTCTGTTCTTTAATGATTCGGCTTTCCTGGCAATGATGAGAAACATTTATTTCCCTGGAGTATTTCTGGATGGTAAAATTATCGTGTTAGTTGTGGGCAATTGATGCTGTATTAACTCGCCAAGATTATATTGCCATATTTAATCATGCTGTTTGGAAAGCTGGACACCTTCCTTCACACCTCTGGTTGCCACGATACCCTTTGGCCGTTATTAATTCATTCAATTCACTTTTATGCTTAAGATGGTGGCTGCCAGCTTCTGACTGCTTGAAATCATAATAGCAAGACAAAATGAAAACATGACAGTGACATAAACACTACTGAGAGGTCTTAGTCTGCATTTTAAGGACTGTTGTAAATCAGAGTGGTGGAGAAAGACAGATTAGCAATGCCAATGTAGAGAGGTGGATGTGCCTGCTGGAATCTACATATTCCTATAAAATGCATCTACATTTCATTTATACTCAGTTCTAGTAACACTGCTGTAAAAGTGTGGAAGAAAAAGCCTGCGTTGATAGCGAGGTCGAGCTCTCGCACAGTTCCTTAAGCTCTCCAGGGGTCATGGACTGAGTTAGTACAGGTTCCCACAGAGATACAGCCACATTTTCTTATTCATGTCTACCACCCAGTCAGAAACAGAGAAATACATTATTTAGGCTGTCATGTACAATAAATTCTTCTTCATATTGAATGTCTCGTAACTTCTGTCTCCAGGTGTTTGCTGATACTCTCCATCCCATTGTAAAGGCCAGCTACCTTCCCCAAACTGGAAAGCCAACCCCAAATATCTGAGATGAGTTACATATCCACACATACATACTTTTTGTCGAGACGTTATTATCAGTGAACGTTTTGGATAACGTAACAGCATCAGCTAATGCAGCTCCTCTGTGAATTTGGTCACACGCTTCCCTCCACCAAAAGACTGCACTCAAGAAAGTTACATTAATGCAATGTCAGGCCTGAGATCTGCCGTCTGCTAAACCAGGAAACTTTAAAGTTCAATTCGCTCTCAGAACCAACGCTTGCCTGCTCTGCAGTTGCCATCTGTAGTTTTTTACATTACTGTTTATTCTGTTAAATTTATGCCTTAGCGTGTAAAAATGTCCACAAACTATGAAAGCAAATGAGCAACGTGACAGGGTTCGGTGCAATGAGGACAATAACTTTACAATTATCAGATTTTGTAGACTTAAAAATCTCAAGGCTTAACCTTACATAAACCCATGGGTTTAAAATTTAAAATCTCTGTGCTTAGTATTCAAAATCTTGCAATATCCTTATTCCCTCTGACTGCACTTTCAGCAAATTGGCATACCTCTTATGTTAGACTAACAAAGTACCGTATGTTTGAGCGCTCTTTGTTCAGAACAGATTATTCTCTCTTTTATAGAACATAGTACTACTGGTATCAATTGCTCCTATAGGAGTTTTTAGGTCAACACAGCGTATGCTGTAGTAAAATCATGCAAAAAGCTTTGGTACTCAGTTTCATGCGCTCCCAATCTCAAATTCAGCCTACATGTGAACAAAGAAAAATGCTTGGGTAATATACAGGGATACAAAAATCCCTGCAGTTGATGACTTACTTGGAGGTGACTAAAAACGCAAAGTGATGCAATGTAAGAGGGAGCAAACTTCTGTGTGGTTGACTCCTTTATTAAATGAGTTCTGCGATGCATTTGCTTCCACAAACTTTCTTCTCTGGTGGGCTGCAATTTCAGGATTTTGTCCACTTGTCCAGGATTTCCAGCGGTTCATACCAAGCAGCGAGACCTCTAGAAATGTTTGATGTGTCTCCCACAGTAACGGAGATCAAACGTAGAGGTTGTTCACAGCCAGTTCCATGGTTCTGGGCCGTGGCAGGCCAAGTGCTCTGGCCTTGCACAGATGGGCTGGAGACGTGCAGGAGGTCTGATGTGCCTTGGGCCGCCTGAACTGACCGCGCATTTGCAGATCACCCGCGGACAGGACGTCTGTGCCTTTCTGGAAGCTCTCAACTCCCTGGGCGTGAGGCTGTCCTGGGACATGACCTCTGGCTTTGCTTCATTTTGCCATACGGGAGCAAAATCATGCGCTAGCATCCTTTTCCATCTCAGCTGGCATACAAACCATAGGGGAAAAAAAGACGGAAAAAGGAAAGCTGTTCGGATGAGAAAATGCAGAACTGGCTAGAAAGGCTGCTGTAGCACTGTTGCTTTTTTTTTCTTCTGGATCAAAAAAGAAATGTCAGTCTGACCCATATGCCGGGATCCATGCGGAACCCCAAAAGACCTACATACATGCTGGAAGACAAGGGCCCATATGGTGCCTTCATTCATTCATTGCAGTGCTGGTAGGCAGCAGAAACACCTCAGGGAAGAATTGGGGCTGAGAGGATATTTTTAATAAAACAAGCTGCAGTGATCTATAATAGGAAATAATCATTGAGCCTTTTTCACAGATATCTAAATTTCTATCTCATATACTTTTCCTTCCAATGCCGGCAGAGAAAAAACAGAAAAGAAAGCTTTCTTGTACTATAAAACACTGAGAAAATTTCCTACTTACTGGTGTTCTACTGTATCAAGGTTACTGTTAACTTTATTAATATTCATTTTCATTTACACTACTGCAAAGTCATTAATGTGATAAGAGTGTTATTATCTCTATAACAATAAGTATTTATTAAAAGCATGTACAGTGAAAATTGGTAATATGATGAAGCATTGCAAAGTAGAATGCAATGAATCCCTTAGGAAGAATAATAAAGATTTCTGGCTCTTTTTATTCCTCCCAACAACTTCACAGTATAAAAAAAAGCAAGATAACAATGCAGGCTTGAAGTCACTTATCAGAATTTGCAAGTGCTTTGAGTGTTTATCCTCAGTCAGAGCTGGAGGGATCCATTTCTAGAAAATGATTATTGTCTGCCCTTTTAGCAAGAAACCGTCTTGCTGTTTTTGTTTAATTAAACTGCCACTGTCGATTACTACCTGCAAATGACATAAAAGTATTGAATGGTGAACTTCAGAAGGCACTCGGCAGTCGCCAGGGCGTTGTGAACTCCCTTTGCACTCCCCGCACATTTATTGAAGGTGGGAGGTCTGCTGCGAGATAAAATTCCCCGTTTCTGTCCATTTCCCGCTTCCTTCAAGGAAACAAAAATGATCCAGAATTGATGTGGCACCATTCATTAAAACATCAGCATTTCCATTCCAAGTTGCAATATTTGCTTTAGTCCCGAAGGCTTTGCGTTTGTCGAGCCTTTCCTGTTGTCCTGGCTAGGGCTTCCCCCCGGGGGGGTTGCACTGGGATGCTGCCCGCTCCGCTCCGCTCCTCTGACTCCCACCCAGCCCTCGGGAGCACTGCCCAGGCCAAATTGGGCTCTCCTCTTCCTCTCACTACTGGCATGTCCTTCTCTTTCCAATTCTGTAATCAACGTTTTATTCCTGCCTTTTTTTTTTTTTTTTTTTTCCAGGAGAAAAAGTGATTAGCTTTATACTCAGCTATTTACCCAGGCTCTAGGGCCGGCAGCTACGCAAAGGTAGAGCGGTCTCAAAGCAAAGGAAAACAAAAAGCTGTCCTTTCCGCCCGTACGCTGTGTTCCCTGCAGCTCGGCTGGAGACTTCCTTAGGCAACAAGAAGTCTCACCGCCGGGCTGCAGCTGAGTCTGGCAAGTGTTGCTGCGGGAAAAATGACAATCTATTTTTTCTTTTAAAGTGGTCACCAGCTGAGCAATGGCTCCTGGTACTTTCTGCTGTTGGAGAGCTGAAAAGGTGACCTCTGATAAACTTTCTGGGCCAACAACCTCTTAATACTCCCTGTCACTGTAGCTGAGGACTGTGGTTTGGTTATTAGCTGCTCCAGAAGTCCTCTCCCTTATTCAGAGTTTCCCCTTTTTTGTCCCAAAGCTAGCCCCCAAACGGTGTGAGGACAAGTGTTAGTGACATATATGGTCTTAATTGAATTGGATGCAATCTCTGACCAAAGTAATTGAATTCTTAGGAAGGTACAACTGGAGAAGTTCCACCGCCAAGCCTTTTTCTTTTTTTGCAGTGTAGTCTTTCTGCAGGGAACTCTTTTCAGTGGAGTTGAAGGTATTGTGCTTTTTCCGATGGCCATCCATAAACAGATTGTTCCCCTCAGCTTTGGATGTTGAGGATAATCGACTCTGGGGTAAGATTTCCCATGATGCACATGGGCTGTACAATCAAGATAATATGTACCTGGCCTCCGAGCTTTATTTCCAACGTGTACAGAGATATGAAATACCATTACAGTAGAGTGTAATGTTAATTAGGTTCAGTTTTCCTCCTGTCTGGTTGGTCCACCACAGTTCACTGGTTTTATTTGTGGATAGACTGGACCAATGCTCAAGTATTTACTTGAATACCTGCTCATCCCACATACCCGTAAATCTTTATTTTCAGTAATTTTTGTAATGCTCTCATCACAGGAGGAAATCTAACGTCCCAACCTGCTCTTTTCCAGAGGTGTGTTGTTGCCCAGAGCCATTCTCACGTTCTCTCAGGGTTTTCTGGTGTCCCCCAGCTCTGCCTGGGACACCCCCCCGCATAGCTGCTGGTCCTGCAGAAACTGCTGAAATTTCACTTCACCTTTTTAGCAAAAAGACCCTCTGTTGGTGCCAGGGCTTGCAAAAACATTTAAATAAACTGTGGGCTCGTGGGAGCTTCTGTGCTCAGAGAGCCGACGGTCCCCACTGGAGATGGGTATTGGGTGCTGCATTTCACACCCTCCTCCCTGGGTGCTGCCCTGTGCTTGCAGAGAAATATAAAGCCTCTGCTCACACTTCTGCTCTGGAAGACGAAAAGAGGGTCAGGTATCCTGGCAGGCACAGTCTGGTTTAGATATGGAGCTGGGAGGAGAAGGGGCGGCCACCGCTCCTCGGGCCGCGCTTGCGATGGGACACGACACGGGCGCCGACGCAGGGACAGGGTCAGCCCAAGGGGAGGGACTCTGCCCTTTTAAATCATGACTTCTATCAGTTACAGCACCGCTGTCAATACCGTTCTGGCATACACACCTTGAAAACATTGCTCTGCTAAATGTTTTCTAAAGTACGCTAACTTTACTTTTAAGGTTCTGAGCAGCTTCTTCCTATTTCAGGTACTATGCTTAATTTATATTGGAGATGTTACTTCAAGTAATAAGAACATGAACACGATAAAACATAGAGGCGAAAGAACCACCGCTAAAGCAACACATTTATTTTATGTTCCAGATGCCTTCACTTTTTCCTTACTATTTGAATTCTGTCTTCTCTCCATGTTACAGATTTAGCTTTGATCCATCCCAGCAGAATCAACAATCTTCTGTAAAAGTTCTTTTCGGTCTAAGCCCTTTTTGTGATAACAACTAAAACAGTACGGAAGGAAGATTTGGATTATATTTGTGTGTGACTAGACTATTGAACTCACAGCCCAGGGAATAAAAAATAGGATGAAATGAGTGTGATTTTTAAATTTGACTGGGAGGAGGGGGTTGGGATGAAGCCAAGCCCAGGTCAGTGCAGTCTGTGATTCTGCAGGGTATCCAACCACCTCAGAAAATCAAGTTGCAGTGTTTGTATGACATAAATTCAGCTGCTTGAACTCGCTGGGGCCTGGTTTTCTCCAGGGAACGTTTTCAGCCTCTTTAATTGACCTTACTCCCATTGCCTATGTGCTGCGGAGAGACGGCAGTGCATTCTGGCTTGCAAGGGATGATTCTTGCCTTGAACACCTCCGTTCCTACCCCTCATTCACCAAAATCCAGCTTTTATCCCACTTGTTTGACCGAGGGCTTTCCCCCAGGGACGGTGGAGAAGGACTCGCAGCAGGTTCTTCTCTGAACTCTGGTTTTTCTGCGGTGAAGAAACTGTGCCTGTTTCTGGCATAAGGTCCTCGTATCTCACCACCAGCTGCTCAGACCTCTTCTCATCTCAACTAGGACTTGGCTCGTCGTAGCAATCATGAGACAGATTGGTCTGAAGGGGAATGGCGATGCCTGTCTGACAATGTGCTGGGAATTTTTTCTTCCTTTTTCTACTGTACAGCATTCTTCCTTCCCCAGCCTGCCCTTAAGAATCTAATTAGTGGCCTAATTACCACCCCCATACTATGCCCTCGCTGACCTTTGCTGGCTCGTGTTCTCAGTCTGCCTTTCCTTGTCAATATAATTTTGTGTCGTAGGTCTGCAAGGTCTGTGCTACTTCCTCCGTGCATCGCAACGTCACCGCGCTCTACTCAATGGTTATTTCTATTCCGTACTCCAACAAAATTGAACTGTGAAAGGACTGTAAATTTTCAACCTCGAGAGGCTCTTCATTAAGCAACAAATAACTCTCTGCACCTACTATTATCCTCCTGTTAGCTGTTTGTCACGCGACGTGCCTTCCTCCCCACTCAGCCTGCTGTGTCAGTTCCACTCAGCCAGCTAAATAACTGCAAGTTATATGATGTTTTCTGATCCTCTGACTTTAATATAAAAGCAACAGCACTATTTTTAACCTGGTTGAATTTAGTTCAAAGACTCGCGCTATCCCACTGTTGTTATCAGATGTCGGCAAGCAGTATTTCAGAGGACCAGATCCCGACACTATCCTATGGGAATAGCTTTTTATGGCTTCAACACCACCGCTGTTGCTAATGGCATTTCCACACAAAGACGTGCTGTCCAAAATAATGAGCTGCATTTAATGCATCGATACTCTGTTCCTGACGCTGTCCCACGAGGATGCTGGCAGCCGGGGTGCCTCTGCAGCCCAGCTGCCCCATATCTTGGAAAGAGTTTGAGATCCAACTGCTTTGCAAATCCTACCTGTCCTTGGGGCAAGCGGTATCACAGCTCTCTGATAGGTGCATTATTAATTTTCAAGACACAGTGCATCTAAAAGCCAGCCACCACCCTGGGAAGTATGTCATAAAACAAATATTCCTTTCCTGCTGAAATGCATTATTAAAGCCTCTACCCTATAAATCCCAAGTAGATAACACTCTCCATGGCACCTTGTAAAATAAGCAATTTTCTGCTACCAAGGAAACAAATTCTTTTTCTCAATCGTATCTAAACTCCACCAACATGGTGACAGACACAACATTGCATCTGAGTTTGTTTTTGACAGCCTCATACATTTCTAACTCTGTCAGTGAGAATAAGCGTATGAAGCTTTTCACTTTAAAGAGCTCTGGAGCAAAATGGACTTTCTGGGACCTGTTTCACCCTTGGCTATACGAGCCTTTATGCCCTAATATTTCCCACCATTTCCACCACTGCTTCATTGCAAGGGTGAGAGAGAATTTAGGTGCCAAGATCAAATCCAGACCAAGTTGCCTTTTGAAGAGAAGCAGTAAGGCTGGGATTAGAAAGATAGACATCCTAGATTCCCCAAAATATGCCTTTTCACCCCCAGAATGTGTCAGAATGAAGCTCACCGTGTGTTGTACCCCTCCCAGGCGCTGCTGGGGCAGAAGCAAGGAACATCTGCCTGCTGTATCCAGCATTCTGTTCTGGCATGGCGTGTCATGACACAAGGGCTTTAGATACCAGCACGTTCAACAGTATTCTTGGAAAATTCTCCGAAAACACTGTTAATGCATGAGAAAAGCAAGCTGCAGGATGCAGTCACGACCATGCGTACTGTGGCCCTTGCTAAGACAGACACGGAGCAGGACCTGGAGAAGTCCAGTTTTGCAGCAGCAGAGTGTTTGAGGTGACATGTCAATTTTAACTACATTTTCTAGTTTCCTAAAGAAACGTCAATATTTTGTTTCAATAAGATGTTAGCTTCATTGTTTCTTTGGGTTTTGTTGGTTTTGGTTTTTTAATTATAGCACTACAATACTGTTTCTTGATGATTATTGTATCAGCAAATGTTAACATTTTATTCCAGTTTGGAGTGAGAAGAAATTAAGAAATTCCAGCATTTGCCTACAAAATGAAACTGCTATTTTCTATATAGCTCTAATCGGCTACCAAGGCATCTGAAAATAACATCCTATTTTCATCCATTATGAACCTATGCAGGTATACAAATTTATTTCCGAGTGAGAGGTCTATGGGATCATTCATTTCAGAAAGCTATGTAATGTCTCTCTCTTGTGTTCATTTCTAGAGCAATCAGGAGAGTTAACTTAGTAGTTCATTGTTATTTTTCTGTTCTTTGGTGCATAGAGTGTATCTCCTGTGTACCGAGCAGCTGCCAGCAAAGTATTCAGCATCAACAGACCTTACCAGGGCCCATATGTGGCCACAGATTTTAAATACAGACATTTCCTTTTTCTTTTAAAGCTGAAGTAAAATTCAGGAAAACTTTATCTACATTATTATGTATTCAGGGATCAGCCTGAAGCCAAAATAAATTTGTTTCATATTACAGGTGAAAAAAATGGCTTGCTCTCCAGCTCAGCAAAGACAGATCATTCAGCATAAATCCCTCGTATTAAAGCCCCTGCTTCTCACTACCAATACAGAATTCCCAATAAGAAGAAAACATACACACTTTCCTTTTCCTCCTCACTCTCACAGTTCATGCAAGGTGTAGCCTATGCATTTAAAAGCATTTCTATTTCAATATTCAGAAAGCAAAGCTTAAGCAGATAGATACTGCAGCAGGCTCCTGTAATGCCGGTGAAAAGGACTGGACTAGAATGACTCTACATAATTATACTGGGATATTGGGGCAAATTCACAGTCACCTCCAAGCCCATCCTGCCCATGAGAGAGCTGCGTAAATATTTCAGTAAGATCTTCAGGGAGCTGATGTACCCACTGAGAAGGGTGATACCAAGCAGCTTATTATACAAGGAGTATCTTCAGTCGTGGGTCTGAAAAAATGTATGAAGGACTGCAGTAAAGTGGAGATGGCAAGGGCACTATTGAACTAGTTAGAGCGAGGGAGTAAAGTATGCCAAGTCTCAGAATTAACCACTCTTCCGTGTTGCTTTTCCTCTGATAATACTTATAACAAGCTACTTTCCCTGTGTCTGAGGAAGAAACCCAGGAGCCGTGTCCATGAGAAAGGATGCACCGCGTCACTCAGCCTTGCCATGAAAACCAAGTAAAATTCCTTCACAGGGAAACCAACTTTGGGTTGGTTTTCATCAATCTGCTATTATAAATAATAGCAAGGAAAAACAAAGTTTTTAATTTGTGTAAATGCTTTAATGAAGTTGTGCTTCGTCCTTGTGTAAATATTGCTCCTGTAACACTGCCAAGGAATGGTCTTGAGTGTCTGCAGCCAAAAAACCCAGACCGGCTCCTATCTGGGTCCATGAGACCTACGTATAATTCATGTTTGTGGCTGGTATTCCAGCTCTTACAAAACTGTCTATGAGCACCTCCTGACTGGGAATCCAGGCTGCCATTCCTTTACTTCTGTGTAGCATTTCGGGGGTGACCATGACAAGTTTTGCAAGGAAAAATACTTTTATTAAACAAACTGACAAAGCTGGAGAGAAAGGGCAAGCTTTCAAACAAGCAGTTCCTTTCTGAACAGTTGGACTTGCGTGCCTGGGTGCTTATCTGTTCTTTTACAGTAATCCAATAAAAGAGAAACTCTCTCCCCCTAAAAGCCATTACCTCATTTAAACCCTAGACCATCATGGCTAAAATGCTGTAGCTAACTACAGAGGTGACGATGGAGACAAGGAGAAGAGAATCTGTTTAACTAAAAAAGGATAACTTTATACAGAATGAACAGAAATGTAATAGCTCTATCGCATAAGCTGGCTGTATTCCTCATTTCAGCTTCTCCAGTCAGTTGCAGCCTGAATTCAGTTGGGGAAGGAAGAGAAACTCCAGGCAAAACCCAGTCGGAGGTGGTATCTGTAGGATGTGTCTCAGCTCTAAGTTTCCGTTGGATCTCTAGTTCTCCTATCTCATTTGGGAGCAAACACTAACTGTTAGGAACAAGGCTTTTCCCAGTGCCTCTGGAAACTAGAGGGTTGAATTAACTTTCACGAAAAGTGATGTGAGAATAAACAGAAATTACGTGGGTTTGAAAAACACAGGCTGAAGCTTGAAAACCTGCAGGCATTTTATGAGTCTGCCATTTCATAACCCATGAACTTGCAGATTTGGAGATAAAATTACAGATGGAGTTGAATTTAAAAATCCCGTGGAACGAGCGACTTGATTTTGATGAGTTGTCCAGACTAGACTTTCCATTCCAAGATAATGCTTACTGATATTCCAATCTAAAATTCAGAAAGTCACATATAGGGTGAACTGCTGAAGAACTTCCTGGGTAGGAGAATCACCTCCTCTTATGCATAAGCAGGCTAAGGAGAAACCTCCAATAAAGCATAAAATTCTTCTAAATTCTGCTCCTGAGTCTGCACTGCAAGCATGACTTGGACCATTCTCCAACTCATCACTGCTTTAAAAGACATGTTTTTGTACAGCAGATACATGCAAGTGGTTCATTACTTTTATAGATATCTGCAGATGATTTTGTGATCATAAAATCTTCAACATGGAAAGTTTCTGAACATGCCTTCTGGTGCCAAGGAAGGTAAATGCTGGGGAGCACTGTCTGCCAAGGAATTTTTAGTTGCTCTGTTATAGCCAATGCTTTTAGTATATCTGTTAAATAAGTCAACAGACATTTTAATGAGCAGAGCTGGCATTATAGCATCTTCCTGCATAGAAAAGACTGTGGGCACATAATGATGTGGGGTTTTTTTCCAAATCTCTGTTGTTGTCCAGGTACAGGAAAAAATCTAGTTATGGTTCACTGTAACACTAGATGTAAAACTCCTGAGTTATTTACAAATTCCGGTAGTGAGAACTACAGCAGGCAGAGAAAGAGAGACACAGGGAGAGGGAGATCTATTTACAATGGAAATCCACAGGAAATCTGACCTTAAAAGAGAAAATCTGGTTTTAAAAGACGAGGTATGGCAGTTAAAATGCCCAATTATTCTTTGTTTTCATACGCAACCCGGTCTCACTCATGAATGCTGTGATGTCCCAAGAATAACTTCCCAAATGCCAAGAAGACAGAAGATTTCATTGCTATTGTCCTTTAACTGGTTTTCCATGGGAGTTGTCATTTTCTGCAGAAGCAGGAGAGCAAACACAGGTCTTCATCCCACAATCTCTTCCATCATAGGATGAATGTCTTCCTATGTCTTCCTATGAATTAAAAAGTTCATATCTGTGTACAATAGTCTAGGACAAGTACTTTATATACAAATATAAAAAAGCAGTGTGAGATCTGAGTTGTCTGTCTTATCTAAACATTTCTGTGTCCCGTCAGTGGCTTCAATATTTAGGCTTGCCCCTCACCATCTGCTGTGGACACCTCCTCCATCGCTGACCAGTAAAGATTAACACTCGTTGTGTACTGAGGTGATACAAAATACCGAAGTTTCACACTGAGAAGTGTATTCTGGCACCGGAGACAATCCGATCTAGTGAAAGACGTGGCTCCTCTGATTGTCCATTACTTTTAAGGCCCTTTTCAAAACTTCATTTATGAGTGTGCCTTCCTCTGCAAAACCCCCGACACTGAGATAGTAGTTCTGTTCACCCAAATGGTTCAATGTACTACTGTATGTTCTACATATCTCTTTGCCATTGAAAGCATTTGCTAGGAAAAGCTAATATAATTTCAGTGAGAAAGCTATGCTGACAAGCTTTAAGTGTGGGCAAGGCCTTAGCTCCAAGTTATCAGTAGACGTCACTATGGCCAAGCAATTGAAATAGTTAAATTATTCTGGTTTTTAAGGTCAGGAAACGGTGAAACAGTGAAACTGTTGCAGGAAAGCATATTTTACATAATGCTGCTCTCAGCCCTGAACCAAAAACACTGAGAATAGCCTGGAGGAGATCGGCGCCTTTCATCCAGTTCCAAGAGAGTCTGGAAACACTCATATTTAAATTTGTTAACCATCCTTTAACCTTTTCTCCCTTTTCTTTCCATCTACTGTGGTCTTTCCACATGCACCTCCTTCCTGTTTATTAGTTTATTTGCTCTTAATAAAAGAAGGGGAGACGGCTGTGATAACTTGCTCCGGCCTCCGTCTCTTTACGACGGGTTTGCTACAGGCAGAGGCACATCGCTCTGAGCTGCCACTATTGCTCCTCTTGTTGACATGGCGACTTGCTAGATGATTTCTCAATGGGTATGAAAGCCTTTTGTGTCACGCTTATTGCCAATACCTTCTGCCCCGTGAGCAGAATCCTGACTTTGCCTCCTCTTCCCTAGCGCAGCCTGGCTAACGAGTCCTCAGACAGGGCTTTTATTGCCTCAGAAAAAAATAAAAACACAAAACCCACAAAACCGCGGCTCCCGTGCTGTCACTTTGGCTGTGCATCTCTGCGCTTCCAGCTGGCTGGCCAACACCTTCTTTAACCTGTCCGCTTGGGTTTGCCCAGTTCTCTGAAATCCACTGAAACGTTTTTCCTCTCTCTTGCTTTGCAGCATCACAACAACGGGGAGTTGTACAATTTTACAGCCTGAAAGATTCTCTCTCTGCAGGGCTGCTCAGTTAAAAAGGAAATCAACGGTAGGGTCAAAAAAGGTACCTGGGTGTGGGACACTTTCTCTGCAAAATAAAGGGGGATCTGCCACATCTGTGGGTCACACAGCTAACCCGGGAGAGAGGAAAGTTATAATTTCAGAGTGCTTTCCGAGTGAAAAAAATATTTTAATATGAGCAGTACGTTCTTGACACTTGTATGGTATTTGTTGTCTCCAAATATTTAATTTTAATAAAAAAGTGCTTAATCCTCTTAATAAACACGTTACGTGCTGAGTCCCTCAGTTTACAGTTAGAAAACTAGAAGAAAGTGAAGAGTAAAATTTGGTCTTGTCCTTTCTTGCGCTCCTGGTGAATGAGGAGGGTACAGCAGCCACGGAGAAACGGCCGGGCTGGTACAGCGGCTCTCTCCCATCTCCATCCCTGGCCTCATCTGAGTCGGTAACTGCTCTGAGCACAGGGAACAAGCTGCTGGACAATGCAGAAAACAGAATAAATTCTGATTTTCTTTATCAAGTAAGTGTGCTCTGCCAGGCTAAGAGAAGTAAAAATTCATTAAAAAGTGGCACAATGTTTGAGCGCCGAGTCGTAGCTGGATGTACAAGAGGCACTTCGCTTTTGAGAAAGAGATGCCATCTCTTACATAGCCCCTGCTTAGTTAACCAGCTTTTTAAGCATGCTGGTGTTGTTGCTCTTGTTAATGTGTTTTAATTCCACTCTTAATGTTTTTGCACGCTCATGCGTAGCCAGGGACATTGCCCTAAAGAACTATTCACTGGGAAAGGGTGCAAGAAGCCGAGCCGACGATGGGAGGGGGAATGTGGTTTCCTTGTAGAATCAAGTAAACAATAATAATGCCACATACCGTGTAATTATCACTGCTCCCTCTTTGCACTCGTTTTCTCTGCGGGCTGGAATCGCTCAGCAGGTAGAAAAGCAAGAGAAGAGGAGTTGGGAAGGGAAGGGCGGTCTGCCCATCTTCCCAGCCACCCACTCATCGCTTAACCTAACTACCTCTGACAAGATGGCAAAAATAAGGGGGCAGCAGGTTCAGAGAGCCGCGGGGCTGGACTTGGAATGGGACGGGAAAATCCAGCCCTGTTTGGTTACCTCTCCCAGCGGGACCAGTCCGGGGTGAGGCGGCTGTCGGGGCCCCCGGGGCGAGTGCTCGGCCGCGCAGGGAGAAGCACCGAGGACCGAACGTGCCTCCCTCCTGCCAAAGCGACGTTCCCAGGAGATCGGCTCTGGCGCAGGAACCCAGCGGTTTACTCTTGCGCCGGAGCAAGGAAGTGTTTTTAAAGAGGGTCATTGCCGTTGCGACTGATTTCAGTTCGTAGAAGGAAAGCGGCTTATGTCTTCCCCAAACAGACTTTCGAAGGTCACTCCCGGGTCAGCACAGGCTCGTTTGCAGTGGAGCAAAGTGCACCGTATGCAGGCCTACCTATAATTAAAGACCTGCAGCTTCCTACATATGTATTCTTAAAACATCTGTAAGCATAATTACAGTACACCGTTGAAACAGCTTAATATGAGGCAGGCGTTCTTCTGCACTGGGAGATTGCTTTTAACGACGCAGCGTACAGTAGAGTTTGCAGATAAGGCCAGAAGTGCACCTAATTATCTCTCTGCTGGCAGCTACTGTACTTAAACTTACATTTTCATAGCGGTACGCCAGGCTTTTTGTTTTGTTTCATGGTGACTCCCCTTCCTCTTAATGCTTAATTCTCCATGCACTGCTTTAAAAATTAAGGATACGGCCCCAAGCCCGGGCTTTGGCTATCCAATTAACCATGAAGAATGCTATACAGCGCAGTGCCATTTCCTTGTGTCTTCCCTTTTCATTGCTTTGATGCATGCTGATAGCACTCTTCTGTTAGCTGAGGAGTATATTTAGTATCTGTTTTGCAGGAATTATTCTATTTTTGCCAAAACACGGGCCATGGTGTCTGTAGTGTGGCAAAGGGTATTCAGAAGGAGACTGAATGTAATTCCTGGCTGCACTACAGCTCCTGTTTCCGCAGAGTTTGGTTTTCTCCGAGACCTTTAGTAAGGCAGAGTTGTGGGGAACTATTTGTGTCTGAGACATGGTTCTTACTTGGGGGATTTTTCAGCCTGGAAAAAGAGATTAAGGAATCAAATTAAGGATGTCTAAAAATCTGAGCTGTTTTCCAGGGACTTTTTATTTTTAACTGGTTTCTGTTCTCTTTCCTGCTTGCCTGAAGTGTCACCCCATCTCAGCTGAGGCGTTTGCAACCTCAGGAGGAAATCATAGCTTCATAGTACTGATCTGACGTGCCTTTACAATGTAGGACCCAAAGCTGGGGACTGACCTGGGGATCATTTTCGGGGGGAAGGAACCAAAGATAGGTCCTTTCTCAAGACAGGAGTCCAGTTTTCACCCCAAATAAAAAGACTGGAAAGATCTATTGGATAAAGTGGGTGATCCCATGAGAGTGGGAGGCTCTGGAGTTTCTTCCTTTGCTGGAGAAGGCACTGCTAGTCTTGCAAGTAAAAAGCAGAACTGTGAAGGTTTCTGCTGTTACTCAAAGTCTGCAACTTTTTTTTTTTTTTTTTTAGCATGAGAAACAGCCAGAAAGAGAAAAGCAGCTGCCTAAATAAGGAACTGGCTTAGGAAGAAAATGTTTTATGAACAAACTGCTGTCTTGCAGGAAGAGGTCAAATCTTGCAGAAGAAGATACAGAGAGGCTTAAAAGTTGGAGATGCTGGATTTTAATACAATTGAGAGTGGAGAAAAAGAAATCAAGAAATCAGTGCTTGGAAACAGCAAAATGGAAATACCCAGAGGGGTTAGAAGGAGAGGACACAGGTGGGCAGAGGAGCAAGGCTGCTCACATTTCGTGAGGCTCCTTCTCTCCTGTTTGCCTGCTGGGTGGCGAGTACTAGAGGGACGAAACGCTGGTATTGCCGCTTTCCAAACGGATGAGCCCGTCACAGTCCCCAGCAGCATCCTCCGCGCAGGCAGCGCAGGAGCTTTGGTTTAGATTTGCGGATCTTTTTGTCTCTCGTGATAACAACATTCGGTAACAGATGATCCCCCGGGTGACTGCATAAGCTTCCTGGGATGAGTCCTCTCTTGCGTGTGCCTTCCTGTGTCGTGGCCGAATTCTCGTCATCACGGACACCAATTGCACAATCCAGCCCCTATTTTCCAGCCCACTGAAAAGCAATCCGTGCCCAGCTGGCTTACTCAGGTCGCAAATGTGACCTGTGGGAAATCACAGACCACGCAACCTCCACTGCCCCACTGACTCACGGCCCTCCTCCCTCGCCTCCGATGAGCAGCCCGAGCCACCAGCTATGTTCGGAGCGAGGGTTGTGCTAGCACCTTCTCCATCAAGTGAAGACACGCTCGAGGTGGGATGTGGGAAACCTCCTGCAGACCTCCCTGCAGCTCTAACTGCATCTGCACAGAGCCCGTGGAGGAAGGCACAAGGGAGCACGAGGCTGCCAGCGCTGCTGCTCTTCTGGTGTGCAATACGCACCATGCCCCGATGGGCCAGATTTTGTCTTTAGCGAATCCTTATGGTCACATCCAGGCCACCTGCTACAGCACGGTGTCTATCCCATGGCATCGAAGGTTGGAAGAGTGAGAAATGGGCCGGGCGGTCCTCGTGCCAGCTGTCTAACCAGTCTTGATGGTCAGGAGCGAGGAGCTGCCGTGGCATTTACACCTCTGCCCCTGGCAAAGGGGATGATCTTTCCAATGTCAGGGGATGAGCATTCATCCAAGACTTTAGGTTTAGGCTTCTTTTAGAGTTAATGGGGAGAAAAGGATGGCAGAGATGGTCCCAGGGAAGGTTCCCTCTATGGACTCTATGGAGAGCTTAGAGAGTGAGCTTAAATACAGATAAATAAATCTGAGATGCTCGAAGTTAAATAAGACGTGTTGCTTTCACAGTATGTGATTTGAGTGTGACCCGTTGTGTTTGCTTTGTCCCCACCCACCAAAGCCTGAGAATACATATTAGGGATTAATTTATCCCCTGGAGTTTTGAATGTCAGAATTGCGTCCTAATAGTCACACTCATAATATTTCTACACAGCCTTACAAAAAGTAAATAAAACCATTTATATTTCACCAAAAGATTTGAACTATCAGAAATGACACTCATCTGTGTCTGATGTTGAGCCGTATTTCAGCATGTTCTTCTGAATAACAGAACAGAAATAGACTATATTTTTGTACTAATCAAATTGGGAGGCATTTTCATCCAGTTACTTTTTGCCTGTAAGACCAGTGAAAGCTAGAAAGCACATACATTTGTCTAAGTAACTCTAGTCGCATTTTGTGTGGATTCTGTTTGGAAGCAGATGCTTATGAAGACAAGTCTTCACAAATATTTTAAAAGAATATAATAAATACTGTATAAATAAGACATGCCTAATGTCTTGCTGTATTCCTGCAGGATCTGAATTCTGTTGTGGTTCACGCTAAAGCAGAACAGAATTTTGCAAAAGAAGCTAATGTGTCTCGTTCCTCTCCTACTATAATTGGAGGCAGAAGCTATTTTAAAAGCAGCTTTTCTTTTTACTAAATCATTAAACATTAATTTTCTCTGAAAATATTTCTTTACTTCAATTGGCCCATAATACAATAGGATATTCTACAGCTAGGAGTCCAGTTCCTGCTCCCAGGAAAGAAGTTTAACAGTTTCAACAGAGGTCTGGGCTTCACGTCTGGATCTGCTTCTGTACCTACTTCTGTCATACTGTGGGACCTTAGATAAGTCAGTCTCTGAAACTCAGGTATCCTCCTTGAAAAATGAAGATAATTCTCTCCTACCTCACAGGGAAGTTATGAGCTTTAACCAAGCCGGGTGAGTAGATATCAGTTTGAAGAACAGCAAAGAAATACCAATAAAAGAACAAGTTCTATTCTTCAGACTCTGGCAAAATTCAGTATTGACCTCAATACCCAAGAAATGCAGAAGGAAAACTTTTGTTTGCGAAAGCAGAGAAATGCATACACATCAGTAGACAAGATAGTTTCAGCATTATAAAATGCTGACTTTTTTTCAAGGATCTAAAGACAACATCCTTTGCAGATGTTTTTTGTTCCATGAATCACATTTTTAAAGGCTTATTCACTAGTATGGAAAAGCAACCCGGTTCTACTTGCATGGTTTCGTTCAGCTATATATGAAGAAAGAATTAGCATCCGTCAATCTTTCTCAGCTATCTTTGATCTGGGAGCTGCAGCAATCCAGAGGGTGTGCCACCTACATTCTGCTATAGTAGGAGCAATGCTCAGTTTTGCTAAGGATCTGGGGTTTTCATCATTAAACAAGATAATATTAGCAAATTACTTTAAAGATATTTAAGGGTCAGGCTATTGCCGTTTCGCCCATCCTCACTGGTGTCACCTAATAAAACACTGACCCTTTGGGTTGAGTGACGTGATGGCTGCACAGTGGCCAGCCAAATTCCAGCAGCACCAGGACACTGGTACAAAACTTAAAGAAGAAATATTTATCACTCACTAAGCAGAAGAAACTGGTGGGCATTAGAGCAAAGGTGAGCCTCAGTGAATGTGGGCATGGCGGGGAGAGCAAAGGCGTGCAGAGGGACCGAGGAGACGGTGTAGGCTGACATCTCTGCAGCCAACCAGGCAGGGAGCAAAAAACTTAATACCTCTAGCTCATCTGAGCACTGGGGGCAATTTGCTAACGAAGAGTCTCCATGGCAAAGGTAAGACACTTGTGTCTGATGGACTGCTGTGGAGAAGAGGCATCGACTGTGATGAGATCGAGCAGCACACTGAAAAGAAGACCCTGGGTGCAGTGAACAGTCATGAGAGAGACTGCTGTGGCTGGCAAGAAGCCGTGAGCGAAGGATGAGAACGATGAGAGGAAGAGGGACTAGGTGCTGCAAACATATATAAAAAGTCAAACAGCACTATGGCATACCAGGAGCAGCTCAATTTAGATCTGGGTCGGTTTTGCTTAGGGAATGAGTTGGCCCTCAGGTGGACTTTGTTAGCATGTTCGTAGAAATCTAGGTATGCATGTCTTACAAAAGGGAAGCTGGAGGACAAGAACAATTTGGGAACAATTGCTTGAGGACTCTGATCTATGCAGGGTAATTGTAGCTGCAAGAGATTTTTACGTTATCGTGCAACAGTTTATTACAAAAATCCTTCTAGGTAACTTTGACTGTATGTGGAAACTGCTCAGTAGGATATTTTATCAGAAAAAAAATATTCAGTATAAATTGTGTCAGAATTACAAATGTTATTAGAAAGGAAATCATATCACAATGTGTGATATTGCAGTGAACCATTGGATTATGTTACCCCAGTCAATTATTCCAGCTGGGAGGTGATTAATACAGCTCACAGACATGGAGATTAGCTACATCAGTGCCTGGCTGGCCAGAGGGTGAGCTCTGATACCAGCTGCCACCGGGTAGGACATAACTGGCTCTCCCAGTAGTCAGTTAGATACTACAATAAAGATTTCTGAACGCGGTAACCTCTTTCCTTTTGGCACAGTTACAGTCATTCCTCTTCCTGACCGGTCCAGAGAGATTTTATTCATGACCACACGTTTCACATTAAGTATTGGAAGTTATTGTATTACAGGACTGCAGTATGAAAGGTCAGCCACAGAGTGGACTCCGAGCAATTCTGTTTTTGTTGTATGTCCGCATAAGGATGGATAATCAGATAATTGCTGTGTGTGCTGGTTTTCTACTGATTTCTATTCTAGCAGTTCAAAGATATGTGTGTAGTTTAGAGCAATATTCTAGTGCTCTTGAGAAAGCACTTAAATAAGCCCTTTCTCTAAAGTGCACCTAATATTTCCATGCAATTTTCCTTTGGGTCTAAAATGTTCTGTGGCTGCAGAGGTTTTCTTGGAAAGCTAAAGGGGAAAGTAAATTTAATTTGACTGTTTCTTAGTTACCTGACCTTTCATATTTTGTGGCATTGGGATTTTCCAGTAGTCTAGAATCTTAATTAGCTGCTTCTCTCATAATTACCTTGTTTCTTTCTCAATCCTCCTACAATCTCTTCAGTTGCTTCCTAAGAACTGGAGTTGAGGTCCACAAAAAAAAAAAAAAAAAAAAAAAAAATCGAATGGGATAAGATCTTCAGCTGGGGTAACTCATGGTGTCATTTCTGATTTCATTCTAGTCCGGTACTGAAATAAAATGAAAAATACTGAAAATTCAGCTGCAAGTATCATGAAGTTTCCACATGTTTTCTTTCAAATTCATTGATGGGCAGGGATGGCCTATATGCCTCTTTTGTTTCCCCAAATTATTGTTATTATAGAAACAGATCAAAAGGACAGGGGTTTTTTATTTTTACCTTTGTGTGCAGTAATAGTTTATCATATACTCCAATGGCCTTTCTGTTGTAGCCAGGATTTAAACTCTACAGAGGGTAAAACTCATTAATTTTTGACTTAACTGTGCCTTTTATCTTGCTAGTTTTCACAAGCTATTTGTTCCCTTCTGAGATAGCTTCCTCCTATGAAGCAGATTTTTTTTTTTTTACCTCAGAAATTAAACTGCATTTCCAACTATAGACAGTTTTATTTCGTATGCTAAATTGTCACAGTCAAAGGCAGAATCTCTGCTGAACAGGTTCGGAAACATCTGGCTCTTTTCTTTTGACTTTTGAGTCCAATTATCTCAGTGCAGATTGTGATTGCTAAGTATGAAATTAAGCTGCCCAGCCGCAGCAGTCTTAGAGAGTTTGGGGTTTGGGTTTTTTCCTCCCCCTTTGTAACTATTTTCCCTACAGCCTTAAATCATGCTGAAATGGAAACAGTAAAAATATGTACCCAGAGAGCAGTCCACATGTGCTGGCACTTTGAAACACCACCGCAGGAATTTCTTGCTGTGTATTACAAGAACCGGCCGCTTTGTGCGGAAAACCAGGGACCGTGGAGGGCTCGGGTATTGCGAACAGCGATGGAAAAGCTGCACTCATGGGGAGACTTTGCTCTCGAGCCAGTCCTCGCAGGCAAGGGATAGATATTAAACCAGGGATGTGAACCTCCCGGTGCCACCGAAAACGGCGGCTGAGCGTTGGTGCTGTAAAGGTCTGCCACGTGCAGATGGGGTATTTCTGACCTGCTGCATCCGTGGTGGTCAGGGGGACTTGGAAAGCCCGGGTCCGATTCCCTGCTCGCTGTCTTTGAGTACGTCGCCCAAGTCCAGATCTGTAAAGCGGTGGCCGCAGATCTCGCAAGAGAGATCTCGGTCTCTCTGTGAGTCACTCCCTGTCCGTAAAGTGAGGGCAAGGAGCTGCGTGACAAGAAGTATACTAAAAGCCTGTGACACTGAGGTAGCAGGGTTAGAAGAACTACGGATAGAAAGTGAAGTACAAAAGGAGGTAGAAACAAATTCCTTTATTAAACTGGAGGGAGGATGACGTGGTCTCCAGTTTCATCTGCTGATGAAACCGTCGCTCCTGTCATCTTCGTTAGGGGAGCGTTGCTTCGCTTTGGCTGTCTGTTTTGAGGACAGATGCTCTGCTTGGCAGCATTGCCCCCAGAAAATTCAAAGAGAATGGATTGAAAATGTGTCAGCTTCAGAGAGACCAGGCTTTTTTGTTTGTTTTTCTTCTCCCTTTTTCCCCAAAAGGAGCAGAAGTGCTGAAGGGTGAGACCCAGGAACAGAGTCTGTTCTTTTCTCATCTAGAGTCCCAGCCTGCTCCAGCTTCAGACCCACACCCCAACCTCTCCTCCATCCCTCACCTTTCTCTGGGCCAGGTAGCGTCTAACACATACACCCACACTGAGGAAGGAAAAAAGGAAAACAACAACAATGAATCACAGTGAACCAACCAATCTTTCCCTACAGCTTGGAAAAGTCCAGGGAGAGACCGCTGTTATTTCTGTTTTCAAACAGGACTGCAGATATGATGGGGAGGACCAGGTGAGAGTGAAGGTTCAGAAGATGGGAAAGAAATCCCGAAGGAGGAAAGGATTTGCTCCCTGGGGACAATCGAAATAATGTGGTAGATGGAGGGTCAGCCAGGGCAGGGGGTTCTCAACTTCAGCAAGGTTTTCCAGAGATAAGTGCACTTCTCAGGCAGAGGCACATGCCAGCGACACTCATTATTCTAGTCAACAGACAACTGACATTTTTCTGCACTACTTGATTTATGTATCCCAAATCGTATCCTGGGAACCAGAAAAGGCTTTCTGCCATGGAAATAAAAAATAATAAATTCTAATAAAGAATGAAGTTAGTTGAAAAGCCAGCTTTCTTTGTAAATGACAGATGGTGCTTGGTGGTAAAGGGTGAGGGGATTCATCCATTAGCACTACTTCTTATGCTGCATTCTTTGTTTTAATTATGTAAATGCACTCAGACACCACGGCATAGATTCAGGCTTACAGGAGATATCATATCTTCACTATTTTACTAACGTTCACCATTGCTCTTTAAGATATTAAAAAGCCCGAGTCAGAAGCAATTTATAGAAATGCAGACATAAGCATAACGAAAGGACACGGCCCTGGTGGGACCTGGCGTATCAAGGCATCGTGCTGCCTTCAGTTTGCCCGTGGGATTTGCATATGTGCTCTACTAGATGACGCTGGAGCACACATACATAAACTTTTTTTTAATCCCATGTGCAGTTTAAGGAAGTCACTAGCAGCGCTACGTGATGTCATCCATACCTTCTGAGTGACTCTGGAGACACTTCAGTGTTTTTACTAAACTCAGAGTATTTTGGGGGCCCCTCTGGAGCCACTAAGGCAAGGTCAGATTGCTTCACCACAGCTCCACACGTCGGGATGTGCAGTTCCCAGGCGCTGTGCACACAACCCGTGAGCAGGAGTCAAAGCTCCTTTATGCCTTCCTCTCCCCAACACGCTCCCCCAACCTCCATATGCATCCTCTTGTTTGTACAGCACGTCATTTCAGGCTCGAATGTGCTTCCTTTGGGCTTACATCAAAGCCTTACCATCACACGTACAACATACATGGCTCTCCTGCTAGCCCTGCCTGGGAGCAACTGCCCGGAGAGCTAACCACAGCTCTGGTTGTGATTTTGGGAAGAGGAGATCCCATCTTCTGTGTGGCTATGTTCGGCACCGTCATTTAAGCTGTGCAATTATAGGACGCCCCGTGACACTTTGGGCAAGAGGTTTGGGATTTTCCTTTCAATGAACTTTGGGGTCATCTTTAAAGACAAGTTAATTAATCACATTTTAAGTCAGAGGCTGTCTTCAGCAGGTCTCAAGTATAAAACAACTGTGTCCACGTGTCATTTTGTGAGCCTGCTTTGCAGATCAAAGCCTGCTCTCTCCACTGTAGCCGCCTGTGGCATCACTGGCAGATGCTGCAAGTGGAAGTCAGCTCGGAGGTCTGCTGGTAAGAGGTGAGGGAGAAGGCTTTAGCATGAAGACTGTAACTGCTTTTTCTTAATCTTTGAATACTCTTCATCCTGTCCACACGTGGAGGAATTGCACGCTTCAGTTGTGATTATACCTGCCCAACTATGTATTACTATCAGTTTATAGACACCCGCGTTGACTGGCTGGAAGCACACCCAACATACCCCGGGTCAGCAACTTGCCAGTTTGTGAGCTGGAGAGGCTGAGTCCTGTGACACCAGTTCCCAGGAGCTCAAGTTGTGCACCAGGGGCAATCAAACAGAAGATGAAGGGAACCCCAGTGATGTTACTAAAAGAGCAAGCCCCAACACAAATGCCCTTCTCCACTTACCTTACTCAGGTTATCTTTGTGGAAATTAACTTACTGCCTATTTTCTTAATGAAAAAAATCTTCAATTATTAGCTTTTCCTCTTGAAGGACAAGTTGTGGAATGGTTGCACAGAGGAATTAATACTAAATAGGGTTAAAGTGATGTATGGTAAATGCAGGGGAAGCCACATTTGGTTGCTGGTGGGCTACAGGGATTTTGAAGTGTTGGATCCTTCAAAGGCCCATGCCTTGCTGAGGATCATTCCTTGGTACAAGGCACAGCAAATGATACAGTTTTCAGATCATTAGTCAGTGGTGACTCGTGTGACGGATTGTTCTTCCATTACATTCTGACTTTCTGCACTGTTCAACATTGACGGTGTCATCTCCACCCCCACACCTTTGAGGCTCTGATCCACCTCTCCCCTCACAAAATTCAGTTACGGGGTAACTGAATGGAGGTGAGAAAACCACATCTGCAGAAGATGAGAATGAAGATGAGGATGAAGGGAACTCATCCCCCAGCTGCAGGGATGCATGAGCCCCAACACCCGTGGTGCTCCAAGCAGAGGTGGGAAGAGCAGAGATGTAGCAAGTGACCCATTTCTGGCCAAGTCTCATCTCTCCCCCAAAAGCTGCTGCTTCACAGGCAAGAGGGAAGCTTCCAGGGGAGTTTAGCCATCAGGACTCCATTCGGGCTTCACACTTGCTTTCCCGTGGTACCTTTCCCATGCCAAGTACCATGGCCATTAGCACTCTGCTGTGCATGTTTATACAGCCAAGCTGAGAGAAGGCTTAAGAATAACGGACAGGAGACCTATGGTATTTCAAAACACTTCAATGTCAATCCCAAATGATGTTTAATGAGGTTCCTGCTGTGAAACAATTTCCAAAGTATCTTAAGTTACAGGACAGTCAATGTTTGGGTATAGGCCTCTAACAGAAGGACTCAAATTAATAAAAGAAACCGTTTCACTACTCACCATATAAAAATGCAAATACCAATTTAGCCCATGAGTAAGCCCTTGAAATCCTATGTGAATAATTGTTTAAGATCCTCTTATTGCCTGCTCCTTTCATAATTTCAGCCAGTTACAACATTAATTTCATCAAGTCATCATCATTATTGTCACAGGGTTTCTGCTTAGCAAATAAAGCAATGCTCTCTCACTGATTGTCCCTTACCACTGCCCCTCTTTGTCCACAAAAAGTCAAGGAGGGTAGTGTAGGTGGGCACTGGTCTATCAGAACTGCAGGAAGAGCATAAAGTAAAATCAGCAGAGTGGCTCATGTCTTGCAGCCAAAGCCAGCGACTTAACCAACTCGGCTGCTCAGGTATCATAGAGAAAGCCAGGAGATTAAAGACCAAGGAGGATATGATCATTTTCTGTAAAAATCTTCTGGAGATAACTCAGAATTATCTGAGTGGAAGGGTAGTACAAGATCAAATGGAGAGATATATATATATATATAGCTATATAGATATATATAGGTCTTGAATACATTTAATTGTGGAACTAGAAGGTCTCTAATCACTGCACTGAATTTTAGAAACCCTCCATCAAACACAATGCTGGAAGAAGGAACCTAAACTGTTTTAAGATGGATTTGGAAGCTTTCTGGGTGGGATTTGGTAATGGAACAGAAGGAATCCTCCCTTAAGTTAGAAATTAAAGGCTTTAAAAGGTGGTTTTCCCCACAAGGAGCTGAAAGAGATTTGTTGAGTAGTTGTTGATGAATTTGGATTGAACCATATTTAGGCTATTAATTAATTCTGTTCTTCTGACCACTGGTTGCTTGAAAGACCACAAGGATTTTTTGACTTGGAGGGCTTTTGCTTGCCTTCTTCCAAATCAGCAGAGACTGGTCACACTTTGAGCTGGGATATTTGGACAGTTGCGATGCCACCCCGACTTGTATTTAGAAATATTTTCAGGATGCAGATAGTGTGGATGGTCAAAGCTACCCAGCCATCAGCTCTCAGCTGAGGAAGGAGCATCGCTCCAGCTCCGCCTGGCAGGGAGGGAGGTCCACGCTGAATATCAAATGGGCATCTCCCACCACAACTTCTCGGCTATTGCCGGCATCCTGGGACACTGCTATTGGTCTTGTCCTCTTCCTTTGGTATGTTGGCATTTTAGTGGCTTTAAGTTTTTTTGTACTGATCACAATGATTTTTTTCACAGGGCTTTAAAAAGCTCATAGAAAGTGTGATTTCCAGCTCCGCTACATTCCACTGCAGGTGAAATTGCTTGCAGCAGACTAGCCGCTGAAAGACAAATGTTTTAATTATATCAATTTTATGATACATTTTATTTAAAAGAGTCTTTAATTTTCATTTGGCGTCCGCAAATTTTACTGTTACATTGATCTTGCAGGAAATAAGCAGCATTTGCAGGACCTCAGAATTTTAATTATCTGTTGCTCTGTAGTCAAGACTATCTCAAGACAGTACAAATCCAGGGGGACAAGATACAAAGAACGAGAAGAAACATGACATTATTAAAAAAAAGAAAGAAAAAAGAAAAAAAAAAAGAAGAAGCTACTTTAGCCATTATTTGCTCTTTTTCCTTTAGAGTTATTAACCTCTACAGAGCTGTACCACTGTGCTAACAAGTTTCTGGGACAGGACTTGGCAAATCTGAAATGAATTCCAGGCCTCAGATAACGAAAAAGGCTGCAGGATCATTTGCTTCCAAAAAAAAAAAAAAAACCCCAAAAAAACCCAACCCCAAACCTTTTTAAAAAAGCAGCTTAGAATAATTTGTTTTTTAAAAAGCCACAGAGAAGTCAGACCTGCCCTCAATGAGGTTAGACTGAAGACTATTTATAGAATTTCCATAAGACTTTGTACGGGTTACTAAAAGTTCATTGCAGTGAGTAACTGCTCCTTTCAGCTTCTGGTCTTCTTAACAATCTCAAGTTATTAAAACTTTAGGAAAGAACAGGCTTTCACTTATTTTTACAGTTTGCACTCTTCAAGCTTGACAAAGATGAAACCATAAAGTAAATTACAAACTGCATATATAAAGCTCACAGCTCACTGACATCACTAAACCATTACATTTTTATAAGATAAAATATAATTAGAACATTTATCATTTTCTAGGTTCTTAAATTGCCTACAGTTTGTTTGTTTAATATATAACTAAATTAAATTGCACCTTGCTGCAAGCAAAACAGTATAGGCTTTTGAATGTGGGACAGAAGATGGTCGGTGTTAGAAGATCAATATTTAAGTGTAGAAGCACAGTATTAGATGTCCTGCCATTGAAAAGTCTGTTGAAAATCTTTTCAAAACTCAGTATGGAAAGAAGTGACCTTGAGATGTGCCAACGGAATAAGGAAAATATGAAAATTGATAAAAGTTTGTCTCTCATCTTTGATGTGCATAATTGGTAATTTTGTATTCTCCTGCTCTAATCTGTATTTACCCAATTTACATTGAAGGGCTCCTTCGTGTACTCTTACTGCCAATTTCAATCTGTTAATGCAATTCATACAACTACTTTATTGCTTTTATTTCTGGACCATATGAAGGCCAGTGATTTGAGCCCTTTAGGATTTATACGTGTCTTCCTAGAAGACTTCAGAGATGTGCACTTTTTGATAAAAGATAGCTTAGTTGTCATTTCCACTTCTAATAAAATGATTTGTGCTTTCAAAGTACATTTTCATTTTCACAACAGAGGCTTATTTTGGCTCTTGAGTTTTGAATACAACATGCCAGAAACCCTGTGTTTTCATAATACCAGTTAAAAAAACCATACATTTTAAACATTTTTCAGCAACCAAGTGTGAAAAGTTGAAGGAATCTGTTAACATATTGATTGCTTTGAGCACTGCTTTAAATTAGCTTTCTGTTCCTCTCCATATGGTTTTCCATTAAATTTAAATAAATTAAAGTTCAGTTATCTGGAAGAGAGGTACAGAGTCCTCCTTAAGTTGCCGGATGAATTACCACTCAACCTTCTCTGTCAGGAATTCATCAGAACGTCTGCCTTTGGGTATTGTGGATGCCTCTACAACCTACCACTTTCTCTTTTAGACAAGATTTCAACGCAGGTGCCGAGCACACTTTCAGAAATAGCCCTGCGATTGGAAATTACTTTTTCTCTGCACTGTGATGTGAGTCATGCCTGTAGGAAAAGAAAAAAAAAGTTCATCAACTGGAGAGGCTCTGCATTGACACACACAACAGTTTTCAGTCTACAGAGATGCAGCAGACATAAACAGGAGGATATGCCACAGATGGCGTCTTTCATTCTGAAAAGAAAAATTAAAATTTAGCTTGTTTCTGCCCGTTGGATGCTCAGCATGCAGAGGACGGGGAAGGAGAAGGGCGGACAACACCCCAACTATTCACAGAATTGGGTCAAAACCAGCCCATTCCTGTCCAGTGTAGGTTTGGGGTATATGCAGGAAGGTGTTTTTGCAAGAGCTTCAGAAGAACATCTGGAGGATTCAGAGGGAGCCTGGGATGTCCTCTTTCAAAACACGGATTGTCACCTATTTGCCCCACGTCCTTGCAAGTCCTTCCAGCTCCAGCCCGTAGCACAGCAGCCCTGGCACCAGCCAGCTGTGGGAAGCATGAGGAGCCATTTGATCTCATGAAAAAAGATGGAAACATCGCTCGAGATCTGTTGTTCGTGTTCTCTTTTTCTCTATTCCTTATGCAGGAGAGCATAAAACATATCCGTCTTACAACTTCTGTCAGTCGTAGAGACAATCCCAGAAGGCAAAACCTCCTCATTATAGTCTCTGCCTCAAAAGTCTCATTTGCCTCAGAAAAAAAAAAAAAATGCAGCTGTGAAAAGCATTATAAGAAGCAAGAATAACTTAATGGGAGCGTGACCTATGAGAAAAACACTGCCTTGAGGAGCTGTGAGGCAAGTCCTATTTGCAGGGGCTGGGCACCTGTGCTGGCAGCAAGCCCCGAGGCCAGGGTGATGGGCTGGCAGGGCGAGCTGGGCACATGGACTCCGCGCTGGGATGAAGCTGGGCCACGCAGCCTGCTGTGAGCGACGGGAAGGTGCAAGCTAGAAGGGGTTGGCTGCCTTTTGAAACGATCGGAGTGCCATAAAAATAGCAGTACAGCGAAACAGGGCCGGCAGTAATTTTCACGTAGCGGTTATCTCTACAGTATAGCTCTGTGGCTATATAAAAAAAAAAAAGAAGAAAACTGAATTAGGGAATGCACACTTGTGTGTGTATGCCGTGCTGGAAGTGAGGCACGCTCTCCCTGTACGGAGATATTGTTGATATAGATAAGTCTATATTGGGCACATCTGACATATTACTTCATATGTCAGATGTTTTACAAATCACAGCGTATCAAGCCTTTGTATGAACACATAGTGAAATTTTTCAGGATGCACAGAGGAGCAGACTGCTCAGCCCTGCACTGCTGTGAAGTATCCATTTTCCTCTTCCCTCTGCCTAAAATGGCACTCTCAGCTTTGAAAGTCCATGCCCCACTATAAAACTTACCATACCTCCACCTCCTTGAGACTCACCTCCAGTGGCCCCAGACCAGTTGTTCCTTTCACTGAACGTGCTATTCATCCCTACCAGCCACTAAACAGTTTTACTATGTGAAAATACATTAAATGACTGAATTATTTGTTTTCAAACAACTTGCT
>JANHGO010002337.1:0-30395 GCA_024606505.1 Aquila spilogaster
CTTTCTTTCTTTCTTTCTTTCTTTCTTTCTTTCTTTCTTTCTTTCTTTCTTTCTTTCTTTCTTTCTTTCTTTCCTCTTTTTTTTTTTTTAATAAATAAATCCTTCCTAAAATTATGAAAGCAGATCCAAGCAATCATAGTGACTCAGCTGTGGAGCTATGAGCAGTTCACATTGCTGATTAAATTTGTGGTAGGTAATATCATTTTGCTGCGCAGTGAAAATGAAAAATGACTTTCTCCGTATTTGCTATGTGCAAAGTGTCATATGCAAAGTTTTATATCAAACCAGAGCAGTTTCTAGAAGAGGAAAGAGAGGAAGAGACATCCTCAGATAGTTTAAGAGACCATTCCCACCTGTGTCTTGCTTCACCAGTAGCGTGGTCTGGGCTGGGTGTACCAGCAGAGAAAAAGGAAGATAGAACCAAAGAAGTAAAGTGACAGGACGTTACTTCACAGCTGGATGTTGCAGGGAATGGGATTTTATTTCTTATCCAAACTGTGATATTTTTTGCTTGGAAATAAAACAAGCATAATTTTTTTTAAACTGAAACTCAACCGGAGAGAGCACAACTGCAGCTGCTGCTCCTGTGCAGGAAAGCGTTGAAGAGTTCACAAAAGGTTTAAACTGATTAAATGTTAGCACAGAGTACTGAATTCCAAATACCAACATGTTAATTATAATATTACATTTACCATGATTGCTTGCAAGTTTGATTGCCTTTGTAATTGAATCTAATGATCTTTCTTCTTTGGTTATGGGACAAAATAGATAGGAGAGTCTAGTCTGCTCTGTATCTGTTCTATGTACCTTATTGCTCTCCTTATAAGTCATCTGTCCCAGCAGTACATAACTGGTATCACTTTGTTGTCCAGATTCTGACTTTTTCCTGTGGATACAATTAAATGCCTGTGTGAATTCCGGGTTCATTTTGAAATCAAAGGCAGAATTGACAGCAGGAAAGCCAGAGCTCCTTCATAGCCTCAAAGCTTCTCCCTGCTACCCAGCTGTTGCTTTGTTAGCCCCTTCTTTTAACATGCCCTGCTTTTACTGTGTTCTCCTGGGATGAGGTCAAGGGCCTGCTTTACCCACACTAGAAGTACCATCTGCTGGTTTTCCTGTGTCACCACAACATGATCTAAAGGATACCTGGGCATTTTACTCATTTTCACTAGATACAAAAAATCAGCGCTTTGAGTTTGTTTCTACCCAAAAAGAAGAACGCAAATATCAGGTTTGGGGGCTTTTAGAAACTAGTCAGCTATTTCATCTTTGGTTCTTACACTACCCAATGCAGCTAACTATTGCTAGAAGAGATTATGCAAAGCCAAGCAGAATGTAACTTTGATTTCCAAAGATTTTAAAATGTAGAAGGGCAGTTTATTTCTGTTCATAAAATATAAGCAACTCAGCTTTGATTAAAAGACATCAAAGATGAGCAACCCAGTATCTCTCATGGTGATTCCTTCCACTAGTTAAACATTTTCCCTATTAAAATGAGATCCTTATGTCTGGTTTGATTTGTAGGTTTCAGCTTTATACTACCGATACGTCATGCCTTGCTCCACTCAATTTAATTTTTTGGCACTTTGTTTTTCTCTCTGTGGAAGTTCTTAGGTGTTGCCATTTGTAATCTTTTTCTAAGCAAAACAGATTGATTCTGAAGATTCTTACTGTAGCAGATTTTCTTCCATCCTCAGACTTTTTTTTATGGCTCTTTGCTGAGAGACTACACAAGTTTTGTAAATGTGTTTTGAAAAAGACATCAACATCTCTTCTTCCCATTGCATATAGAAGGGTATCGAACAACTCCTTTCTTTTCCCTGATCTCATGTGAGCCTCTAATCACACTGAGAGATCATGGTATGTTGCTAATTCATTATTATTCTCTCAAGTTCCTTTCTAGGCTTGGGTTTTCCAGCTGCAGTGCCACTATCCCTAGATAAAGGGGGCATATTTTCCCCTTGATGCATAGGTTGGTATTTGACTTTACCGAAATGCACTTTGTCCATAAAAGACTAAGTTATGGAATATGCTTCTCCTGATTTTGTGAAGATTCAGCCCTCTTCAGTATTTAGTTGTTTGGCATTAGCATAATTTAGCAGAAGAGATTTCATTTGTATTTTCAAATGGGTGATAAGTGTACAGAATCATTTTACTGCCATGAAATGTGGAAGAACAGTGAAATATAGCGCTTCTACATGCCCTTTTTGGCCTGTCTACAGGCTCCAGGCTACATAATGTTTGGTGGCAAAGCGACTGCTGGTGAAGGGAGTTTTGCTGAGGAGTAACTGCCCAGAACCAGCCCTGCATGTCCTCTCTTAGTCCCCTTGTTCCCTCCTGAGATGTCTGTCCCTTGTCTACTCAGCAAGTGGAATGGAGGACTGGGTGGAAAGGGCTCGATGACTATCAGGATACCATGCTCCAGGTGAACAACACCCTACAACAAGGTGGTGGGAGGTTTCTGATGTGCCCTAAGGGATTCAAAAGTCTCCTATAGCGTGGCAGGAAAAAGCTCTATATGTGAGAGATAAAGGGGCTTCATATGCCCAAATGTCATGCTAAGACCTGTCAGTATCTGAAGTGTACTGTAAACAAACTTTCCTGGGAGTCACTCTCTCTGAGAAACATCTTTTTTTTTTTTCCCCTCTCCTGTTCTGCAATGCATTAAATGAGTTAAAAGGCACTTTAGAACAGAAGTGCCACTTTTGCCTCTGCTTGCAGGTATGCCACCTAAAATTGTATGAGCCATAGATCACTGTAATAGATAGCAGCAGAAGCTTCACAAATCCATGTGATTCAAACTTCAGAGGAAGCTAATGCAGCAGTTCAGAAGAGGAAGATTGCAGTCATGCATTTTGTGATTGAAAAGATTATGAACTGAATTCAGCTGATCGCGTAAGGGATGTCAGTCAATAGAGCAGTGGTAATATGTTTAAAGGGATTAATGACTCTGCTCATGAATGTCCTGTAGCTTGATAATTACTTGTGCTTGAGTTAATTATCTGAGCTACATTTGCTTTGAGAAGCAGTGATGAGAGGTGAGTGGCTTTCATACACCGTAGAAATACTAAAATAAGATTGCTGTATCACTAATCTCAAAAAACAATATCTTGGCAGGGGAAGTACTTTCATTTTGCAGCTGGCCTTTTGCTTGTCTCTTGGACAACCAGCAAAGCAGTCAGGCACGATAAGTCTTTTATCCAAAAGCCTTCACTTTGTTAAAAACATAGACATCAGCCTTGATTCGACTGTGGCCTGAGTATAAAGGTGGCACACATGCAAAGGAAGTGTCCAAGGATGACGCAGGGTGCAGGAGCATGCAGAGCTATCTAGACCAGCTCTAAATCCAAAGCAGAGTGGTCAGGATACTGTGGCCCCTGTCTTCCAGCCTGTTCGCCTAATCCCACATGTGCACAAGGCTGCAATTGATGGGCTTGGATTTTTACTTGTAAATCTTCCCTGGGCTTTTCCCATCCTGCTTACCTCTCTCCCCAGACTGGGGTGTAGACTGCAGCTACCCCACGGTGAATGCAGTTCCCCTTGGTGCAAGGAGATAATGTAGCGGTGAATCCCTGAACTCTTCATCAAGACACTGGCACTGTGGAATACTCCAGACCTATTTTTGAAAGTCAGAGGATTTTGGTCGTGGTCTGAGACCAAGGTAGTGAATTTCACTAACCCTAACAATTTTTGTCTGTTAGGACCTTTGAAATAGATCCCAAGGTGTTTGTGCTGCTCAATCCCAGTTCAGAGCAAGAAGGAGCAAAATTCATTGGAAATCTTGTCTTGACTAGGAAGGCTAACACTGTCCCTTAGATTGCTTACAGCAATCTATAGTTCTTATAGATGTAACTCCAAGCGTACTCAGTGACCCAGGAATTACATTATTTCACTGCTGAGACAATAATACCAAGAGCATTCAGGAAGTTGATGCAATAGCCTTGGAATACCCTGTGCCCAGTAATGTCACTGAGTACACCGCTTCCAGGCTGCTAGTATTTTATGATTTCCTGCCTGCAGAGTAATTTGAATCCCCTAAATGTTTTCTCAGTATCAGTACAAACTTTCAAGAAATAGGAATGACTGTTGCTTCTAGGAAATATGTGTTACTTTCTTCACTTCTCTCAATATTTAAGCGATACCTCCCAACATATTTATTTAGGTTTTCTCCAATGATTCTATGTCAGTGTGCACTATTTCCTCTGTGTTTTGCTTGACTGACCAGAAAAATCTCCGTGACCTGTTTTTTAAATGTCAGTTCAAATTGAGATGCCAGTTCAATTAGTTCAGTACTGAAATAGTAAGTATAAACATGTTAAAGAGGTCTTGTATTCTTGAACAGAGCCCCATCAGCTCCTACTAGAAGCAGAAAAAGAATCTTCCTGACCCATGATAAGACTGGGTTTATCTACCAGTGATATTTACTTGTTGCCCAACAGGCATCCTCTAACACGTGAACTGAAGTTCATGTTGCTTTATCTAAGCAAATTAAATTGATGAAATAACTGTCAAAAGATAGCAACCTATTTGCCTTCAGGCTTCTGCAAATATCCAGCTGGGTAGAATACTGATCTTTTACAATTATTCTTATAAAATTGTAATTATACCTGGTTTTGTACGGTTGCTCATAGCTCAGAATGGTTCTCTTGTATATTCCTTGATGCATGGATGTAGACCTGGTCTAAAAAAACATAGCTTCAGCTGAAAGTTATAAAGCTGTGCTAAGACACAGTAACTGACTCCGGGTTAAACAATTTACATGAGTACTTTTTCTAATTCATATTTTTTTTTAATTTTAGAGTTTTCCATCCTCAATGAGAAGTCCCAAAGCACATGAAAATCTTGTGGAAAGGAAGATAGGCTGAGAAAGAGGGGAGCAACCATGAAGGGCTGAGAAAGCAAAGGCAGCCCCAGGAGTGGGTCTGCTCCCTTGAATAGAGAGTCATAAGCTAAGCCTGGGGCTTTCACTGCCTCAGGGCCATGGCCTTGCTGAGGTGCCCCCCTCTTCTGCTTGGTCCAAGAGATATTCTCTGCAGAGAAAAACCTTCAAACTCAAAGTTATCTCAAAAACAGTAATTTCCTGCAAGAGTTTGTTTGACAATAAATATTCCCAGATGACTCTACACCTTACCCAGTGGGAATAACCACATTAACAGCCCATTCTCTGAAGGAGAGTCAGGGGAATTGCCAAGTATTCCTGAAAGAGTGACTGTATTTATCTTTCCTCTATGAATTATCCTACATTCATGCCATTTTATAAACACTGCAAAACGTAGTCATCTTTAGTCATCTTTAAATTATTTTGGTGCCACATGAACAGTGAGCATGTGTCTTTCACCTACCTGATGTCAATGTACATCACTAATTCCCCTATACAGATTTTCAAAAAGTCTCTTGGAGTAATCCTTCTCTCCCAGATAAGGAGATTAAGCTATGGGTTCCAAATGGGATTTAGTGATATTTTCCCATTTGATCACTTTAAAGTCTTTTTCTCTCTCTATGGTAGCTTCATAATGTACCTTTTAGCTTTTAGCATGACCAAGGGAGCCTGACTTCTCTTTAATTTTCCGTGTAATGCATTTAAGGGACCCAAATCCTTTAAGTCAAGGACGCTTTGTTAATTTACAGCTACATGAATTTTTCCCTTTGGCAGTACCCTGTGTTGCCCAGAAAGTACAGTTTTCCAGTCATGTCATGCATAAATGTATGCCAGTTTGCATGCTCTTAATTGCTTCTCTGTAGAACCGTGAGTACGTGTATGTTAGTGGAGTGGCAACACAGCTGTTGGGCGCCAGGGAGCCAGGAAGGCTGGAAGCCTCCAGCATGGTCGTGGGCTGCCGTGTGAGGTCAAACGATGCGAATTGTGGTGTCTTGGGCAAAGAGGAAAGGGATTATGCTTCAAAAAGTAATGTTTGCATAACTATGCTATCATCAGTTTGAGGCTCTACCTGAAAGTCTGAGCAAAAGCAAAAAGGTCAGCTGCTGCCTTGCACTTTTCTCAAACCTGCGATGTGAGCTGGAAGGGCATACATGTGTCTGGAAGTTTGTTCACTTTCCTAGCTCCACCAGTTTGAGTACAGAAGATATGAGGTCTCCAAATAAATGCCACCCGCTGACAGTGTTCATACTAGATCTCCTCACTGCGCTGTTGCAAAGGCAGGGCCATTAACTTGATGCAAAATTAGAGGAACCAGCCACTTCCTTTCTTTCCCTCCTCTGTAAAGTACAGAGAGTTGTGCCTTGCCTTGTTGTTAAATCTCAAACAGCCATAACACAAAATGGGATATCTTTCTTACTCTCAAAATCTTGTTGCTGATCCACGCAATATTGCCGAGCAATCTGATCTGTGTCTCTAAAATGTATTCAAATTAATTCACAGTGAGATTATTCCAGGGGGTGGCATTTGTTATAACATTATTATACATTTTAAGTAGTTCTCTCCTCTCTGTCCTATCCTCATTCAACACTCCTGATGTGCTAACAGTTGGTAGAAACACCTCTTTTCCACTTCTCATTTTACTAGCTCAAAAAAGCCATAACCTCAGGCTTTTTTTTACATGTCTCTTCTTTATCTTTATGTGGAATGTTCTCAATGAGGGCTCACATTAATGCTAACAGAGCCTTAGATCTTCTAACAAATGCTTCAGCAGATACACATTGGATCGTATTAGCCCCTGACCCTGTGTTGCTGTCAATGACTAAGCATCATCTGACCTCTGAACACTCTCAGCACTTTCTCCTCCTCAGACATTTCCAGCTGATGAGCTCCCAGTTTATAGCAGAATTTCTCGTAATTGAAGTAACTGATTATTAGCACGCAGTATTGTACATTATGTCACATTTCTGCTAATCCAGTTCTAAAGATCATTCAGCTCTTTATATGAGAAACCTTAGACTGTCCTTTTTTATTGAATTTATTAAAGCTGCTGAATTCTAGTCCATTTACATTTGTCTCACTTGAGTCTAAATTAACAGTTAAGCTTCTAATTATGTACCACTATAAGCAACTCAGTATGAGGAACCAGAGATGCCTATTTGTAAATCCATGCCCGTGTTTGTATGTCTAACCCTCTACCTCATATTTTATGCATACTCAGAATGAGATGCCATCAAACATGACAAAAGATTATCTGATGAACCATTCAGCTATAATGCTTATCTAAATTGAATGCTGTGTAAAATAAATTGCAGTTTGCTAAAGAAAATGAAACACACGCTACCTTACAGTAAAAATTGCATCTACTCCCCAAATCAATCATTTTTCTGAAGGTTGATGAATAAATGGAAAACTCTGTAAACACCGGGCTCTTGGTTGGAAGGTAAAGTCAGATAGATTCTACTGTAGTTTATTTTTAACATAGAATTATTTCTCACTGGAAAAAAAGACACTTAAACCAACAATATATATGTATCCTTTTTGCTGTGCTTTCTTCAATTCCTCTTGTAGTTCTTCTGTTTTCATCAAGTGCTTCTGAAGAGTACATACAGTCCTTGTGATGGGTAAGGTGAAGTGGCAGGTAGTTTTATGCCTTCTGGGTTCTCGTGTGAAACAAACCTGTACAAACAGTGCAGGTAGAAATTACTGAAGGTACTCATAACTTGAGGCATCTTGCCAACAAGTGTCTTCCCTGTTGAGAGAATGCCAAGAGACTATTGTCAGGAATCTCCGGTTGGTGTTGCCCCAAAGCACTCTTCTCCCTAGAAATTCTCTGCTGATGTTGTGTTAAAAACGATCTTTTATTCAGCTGTTTGTTCCTATGCTTTAAATAGAGGCCTTTGGTTTGAGAAAGGATTTTGCTGATTTCCTATGTCCTGTAGTGTCATGAAAATAGGAGGTTTTTACAACCATAAAACCTTCCAGTATTTAAATACCAGAATTTGAACTAAAATAAATACTAGTTTCACTTATACTTCTCCTGCTTATGTGGCCTTCTTAGAGACTTCAACCCATATGGGTCTGATGTGTTCAATAGCCATAGGACTATAAAGCCATATTTTGTAAGCCCATTTCTATAATGATATTCATGAGCCTGATTTCCACTAAAACAATTCCTATTTGGATGTCTAGGTGACTTGTAGAAAACGGACCTTCACTCATTTATGCCTTCCATGTAAATCTTGTAAAATTCTTGTTCTGTGTTGTAGCACAAGATATTTTTTTCTGTGAAATATAGCTATAAAGAAAAGAAAATGACAGGCATATAGAAAATTAGCAAACCTCAGATGCAGAGTTTTAAGGTGGAATTTTATTCTAGAAAATCATCTCTTTCCTAAAGAAATGCACTGAGTACCTGCAGTGCTAAGTACCCTGTGTGCACCTACTCCTTCCCAAAGATAATATGTTTCAGAAGAATTAAGATTGTCCATCTGCTTAACTGCAGGTATTGCAGAATCTGTTTACTGGTATAAAAATGGAGTGCTATGGCATTACACAAAAAGGCTGAAAAGAGAAAAGTTAGCCCTCCTGGGAACCCTGCAAAGCAAACACTGTCAAACGTTCTGTGTCTCCTATCCTGAAAGCAGGCAGGAATGGGGACAGGAGGTGCCTATGCTCTCTTTTCCCAAGGGCATAAATTGTTGCAGAGGGGAGAGTATGCCCCATGGCCATGGAGTGCATGAGTGGTTGATCCAGTGAAAGGAGTGTGGGAACCTTATGTGTTCAGATCCTTGAAATCTGCACAGAGTGTGGCTTCATGAGGCGCAGTGGCTATCATTTTTCTTGACTAACCACACTGCCTACCATTTTTCTTGGCTGATAACATCCGTGCCTCTAAGATCTTGGTCAGAAGCATGCAGGAGGATGCAAAATGCCTCAGGGTAGGCTTTCACTTTGTTATTCTCCCACAGTTTCAGTGTGGAATATTGCACTCCATTACTATTATTATACCTACCCAGTGGTTTGGATCTTAAATTTTCTTGTCTTGCATTAGCTTTTTTTTCAAAGTAAAAATAAAACTGTGACTGGAATTTTCAAGGACAAAAACAACAATATGGACAAAATACCACTTTACACTTTTAGCAACAGATGGAAATCCGGACTGAGAATTTAATTTTAAATTGCATCCAGAAATGAATGAAACTTGAATACCTTTCTCATTCGTATTTTCTTTGTGTCTGTCACATATTTTTTATTTGCTTGAATTACATATTAGTTTGAAAGCTATACTAGTTTTAGGCTGTTTGATGTGACTTGTCTGAGGGTTGAGTATCTCATTTTCATGATTCCTGGGAATCTATGATCATAAAGGATTTTATAAACATTAGGTATTCTACATCCTAACAGGCACGCCTGTTGACATTTATGGTTACTGTGGGCATGTCAGAAGGATCTCACTAATGGATCTTGAGGTGTTACAGATGATGCAAAACACATCTCATGGGCTCTCATAGGAAACAGCCCAACTGCGTGCCACCTTCTTGTGTTCTAGACTGTCTTTTGGCACTTGGACCTTGACAGTGCCTTTTGTTACCTCTCCTGATGAGTCTGGGATCTTTCTTAACAATCGTGTCACAATTAAATCAACAGGTAAAGAGCAGGTTGTGGACATGAAATTAGAAATCCCCCAAATTACTTGCTCGTGAGACAAAGGACTGTGAACATGCTTTGTAGACTAATGGCAAAAATCAGTTCTTTTTCAGTTTCTAAACATAATGCACACTATCTTCCAACAAAAAAATGAGAGAACATACAAAGTTAGCAAACTTTCCTGTGCTACACAGGAAGGAAGCAGGAAGAAAAGGAGAAAAAATATTTCTGAATACATGCTTGGAAGAGATGCAGACACAAGCGATGTGGGGGTATTTTGAAGAGAAACTTCTTCATATGAAGAAGGGAATTGCAGTCAGGTCTACAGGCAAAATGACATATAAATGGTACCTGACATAGTTGTGGTTGAAAGAGACCATCTCTTTGAAAAATAAATGAGTAATGACTTCACTCAAGGCTAGATTCCTACATTTACTCATGCATATGTTTAATTTTGGTGGTCTAATTAATATGCTGGCCAAATATATAATTTTTTGGGGTGGACTGAGGCATGTAAGTTTGCAAACCAAAGTACTAATCAAAACATTTGTCTGATTTTCAGGTATTAAGTCTGTGAACTGCATTGAATGTTCAAAAGTAGGCAACCAGTGCAATTGGATCAAATGAAGAATCGCGGAAAAAAAAACAGTAAAACCAACATCATTATGAAGATTAGACCAAGCAGTCCACTTCAGGAAATGTTATGAGACGCCTACAAAAAAATGTTTTCTGGCTCTTATAGACAATCTATCCAAGGTAGCGGCTGTAAAGGGTGGTGTGGATTCATGGTTTTAATTAAGCTGGTTTTAACACCAGAATTTATATGCGACAGAACTTCATAATAGTAAAAAGAGAAACCCTACTCATTTTCCTGAGAACATAAAAGCCACATGATTTTATGTATTCTCTGCTTAGGAAAAAAAGATTTTTTGCAACATAGGTAATTATATAAATTTTATTCGGTTCTTGTTTTGCAGGAAATAAACTCAGTGTGAAGGATCATCATCGTCATAAAAAAAACTGTTTAAACAGACTCGTGTAAGAATGCAAATTTTGCACAGAGAGAAGCAAAAATATGCCATGCAGCTGGTTAGAGCGCATTATCATGCAAACAGTTTAAGCTGACTTACGGTAAAATGAGCATTGACGTTAATATCCTTCACCCAGTTGCTAAATCAACGTTGAGAACATTTGTATTCAAACCCAAGGGTTTGAGGGAGGGAATGCTCAGCAGCTCGGGGTACTGTGCCACAAAGCTCTGCCTGGTAGCCGGTTCTCTATGGACCCTACAATGAATTTATAAGGCTGGACCATCAACATATATATATTTTTAAATATAATTTGAGTTTTACAATTTGACCCATGCTTTTCCCCACCTTTGAGCTTCTCTAAAGATATGTATGGCTCCCTCTATGATTTAAGTAACATTAAAAAATTAGGTAGGGCACAAAAGGGAGAAATACCTCTGTGTGGTGGCAAGATTGATCTGCACTGCTGGAGTGCCCTGTATGGCAGCTCTACTTATGTGGCACGAGTGTAGGCTTTTTTTCACAGGGATGTGAGCAGCAGAGCAGGTGAGGCACGATAGGATTTGGGATGGGCTAGCTCACACCTTATTATACAGTTGCCTAGAAGAAAATTATCACCTGGATTTGTCATGGCAAATCAAGGTAGGGGAGCCAAGGTAAAACAGCAGGGAAATTCTGGAAGAGAATGGGAGGATGAACTACACAGATGGTGTGTATGGGAGAGATGGCAAGGTGGTGAGGGAGACAGCCATCCATCCCTACAGTCCCCTCCTTTCTGTTAGGGCATTGTCAGTGGTTGCATGTGAAGCCAAGACATAACTACTTAGAGTGACAGTGGTGTATTCTCTTTGGAAAAGTTCCTGTGTTTTCATTTTAAGCAGGGTGCCCTCCTGTAGCTACTTGTAAACACTCTTCAACAGTTCTATGAGCTGCATGGCACTGGATGGCTTCAAGAGACTCTTGAAGAATAGAGAGAAGGCTCTGACTAAAAACTGTTTACATTTCTTTTTGCCGTTTGGAGTACAGATACGTTACGGCTTGCTTGAAGAGAGATGGCTAAAATGAGCCATCACAAAAGTAGCATGCAAACCTCTCGTGGCAAGCTTGGTCCTGGCAGCATGTGATAGCTGAAGGTGCAACGCTGGTCCCAAATGCTTGCGTTGTTCAACAGCAGTGTGGCACAAGTTCAGTCCAGTTAATTCATGTTTGGTGTCTGTCTGTCCTTTGGGGAAACCTCTGCTCTCCTCAGCGTGGGTCCTGCTGTGGTTCTGAGGGCATTACCTGTGCTAGATGTATTCTGGTTTGGACAGGACCTGCATCTCCTGCCCTCCATCACTCCGGTCCCGGAAAGTCCCTTCCAACCGTCGTGTTCTTCTCTCCCTAAGGAAAATAAGGAATGGTCAGGATTAAAACAGGTGAAAACAGGGAGTGAGTTCAGCACCTGTGCTTATGTGTACCCTCCCCTCCTGTGGGATAGTCATGGTGAGAGTAAAGGGACAGTACTCAAAGGGAGTGCAGAGGTGGTTGCTGAAGAGGCAGTAGATGAGGGGATTGATGGCACTGTTCAAGGCTGGAAGGTTCTGAATGATCACAGATGCAAAGAAGCGCTCTTTGGTCTCAGGAAGGATGTTGAAGTTGTCCAGGATATCAAACAGAAAGTAGGGGCTCCAACAGAGAGCAAATGCTGTGGGAGAGACCGAAGAAGAGCTTGACATTAGATAGTATAGCTATTTAAGGAGTTAATCACATACACATAAATAGAGACTGTCATAACACGTAAGTATTTGTTCACACAAGAAAAATTGCTCCCTATGCAGGGTCTTATTTAAGAGGATAGTTATTAGATTGTGTTTTTATTTGTCTTCATTTTTATTTTAATGCCCATAAAATACATTATGTGTGCTCCTTTAAGTGTTTAAAATGCTCCCTCTAGACGTATTGAGGCACTTCTGAACGCTGCACACACATAAAGGGTAAATAGGTAGCCAGTTAGTGCATCATCACTTACAGAGAAGCACTCTTTTAATGGTCCCCTGAGTGAGCAGCCAGTCTAAACGCGCATAGCACCAAAGTGCTGCTCTGTGACAGACCTGCCTGTCACAGCCACCTATTAAGAAAAGGCTCTTAGGCACCCAGAAGCAAGGAATGACGCTTTCACACTAAATTACAGCAGGCTGACATACCATTTTGCATGCTGGTTGGAGGTGCCGTGTAGGAAGGGAATGTAAGAAGACTCTCCAAACCCCCTACTGCTATTTGAGAAACAAGTCTAAGGGAGTGAAGAGAGGGCTGCATCGTTCATAGCTTTTGTTCAGAGGTGATAGAAAAAGAGGCCATGGGTTTCGGTTTATTTGCAGGTATAGGGGATGAATTTGTCTCATAAATGCCTGCGTCGGCTCCTTTCACAAAGCATATTGAAAATGCTGGGGCAGGCAGTTCACTCAGCTAAGTTATAGGCACCTGGATTGCCAGTCTGCTTCTTTGTGTGAAATCAGACGTACGTTCTCTCCCTGATGCAAATGAGACGGCAGAATGACCCTGTGCTTGCCTTCCTTTACATTTAGCAGTATTCCTCAGTTGGCATAGAGCTGGGTGCTCAGTGAATGTGGAAGGAAAAGGTAAGCTCTCCTATTTTCTGGGGTAACCAACCTGATAGTGTCCACACACAGAGGCCAGAGTGTGGATCATAGCACTGGCTATGGAGCCCCCGCTATAGGTGGATTCAGAGAAATCTGTGAGTGTTATACACCATCACTTTCTAGTGCAGTGAGAGATGTTGGGTGCCTTTTATTACCAAGGTCCTCTGAAATACTGAGCACCTAGGTGAGCCATCTGGAGGCATTGTGGTAATGACTGTTTCTCACCCAGTCTTTCTCTGATGGCCACAGAGAAAAGTTCAGATGCAGAGAAGGTGCTCTTGGATTTCCGAAAGGCATAAATCATAGCGGCATCTCTCATGTCCAAGGACACTACAGCTAACCAGTGAACTAAGCACCTCTAGTAGTAGCTATTATCACGATATCAATCAATCTGAATTTTGTGTAGGATTGGGAAGAGGAGCAATCTCTCTTGCAGTGCCCTGGGGAGTAAATAGCTTCTGATACCTCCCCGTCTGTCTCCATCAGCTAATCACAAGCGCTGTGTGATGCTGCCTTTATTTATTGAGATTAAATGTCAGCCTCCTAATTCCATCAGGATAATGTCATCTCCCTGGGAGACGGAGGACACCTGCACTGAGTCATCTGCATCCTGGCTGGGCGAGGAGAGCTTGTTCTCCCCACCTCTCCAGGCAATGTGCTTCTGACATCAAATTCAATTGCTCTGCATCCCTTGCCTCTCCTTCGTGTCCCTGCCCTGCCCCAGCAGCTTATGTACTGCCTGTATTCTCTAAACTTAGAAGACAACTCATTTGCCAGGTCTTTTAGCAGACCAGATTAGGAGGAAGTGACCTCTTCCTTGGCTCCTTCTAGGCAATGTCACTCCTTTACTTCCTTTATGTGCAGGAGGGGCTGTGTATATCACCGCATCTGAGGCATATGTCAGGTGCCTAAAAGAGGATCCTGTCAGACATAGGAGGTCAGAGGACAAGTTCAGAAGGCAAGACAGAGGTCTAAGTAAAACTCCTTCTCTGAACCACCTAATGCACTTTATTTGCTGGTGATGAAGGGAGATCCCTAACTTCAGCATCTGCCCCAGCTGCCAGCTGCAGGCCTTTTTTTCATACTTACCAAGAACAATTACAATGCTGTACTTGATGGCTTTCACTTTTGCTCTGGATATGAACGCACGACTGGTGTAGCCAGCAGAGGTTCTGCCATCTGGGGGCAGAAGAGTAGAACTTGTGAAAGAGCAAGGCTGGTGTATGCATTTCCTGAAATTCACATACCAGCAAGTCTCCTCACATTAGACACTCAAAACCTGAGCATTCCAATATCAAAAGTGGAAATGTAGGTAGAGGAGATCCTCCTGAAGCATTGTGGTGGCTGCATATCCCTGAGTCTCCACGCTTGGGCTTGTAGGCAGGAGAAACATTGCAGATGTGCCCAATAATATCAGTTTAGCAAAAACCATTGGCCATCATGGCTTCAAAAACTCAACTAGAGTGGTATTAGAAGAGATGTTTTCTGAAAGGAACTGGCAACTGTAATAAAAAAACCATAGGGTATAACCTGGCAAAACAGACTACCTGTTCAGTTTTTAACTGCATTTCAATTAGATGGGTTTTGAAAGCTACATACTCCATTCCCTTAACCTCTTACTATTTTTGATGCTTTAGATACAGTCATGCATTTTACTTTTCAGTTGGACTCAGTAATAAAAGAGGAAATGCTGTTAGACTAGCTTTTCAGAAATGAAATGTGGCTTGAATTGAGAAGCAAATTCTATTCAGGCTCACACTAAGGCTGGTTGATCTCATTTCCTCTGAAGTCGCGCTAATGTCTCTGAGAACCAATCTCCATATTTCAATGGCAGTACCAGCGTGATTGTAATAACATGCCTGATTTCATTATTAATGTCAATTTGCTGTTCATGTTGCCATGTGAGAATAATTAGGTTCATCATAGTGAACACACAAGAAGGTCATTTTTTATCAAAACATCTTTCAACTCTTGAAATCCAAGCTGAGAAATGGAATTTTAATGAATGCCATTGGAAATAACTATGTGTACATGACTTTTTGCACCTCTTAGAAAAACAACACATCCAGGCTGTGTAATCTGTGAGGAAAAAATGTAAATAAAATTAATGAAAGCTTGTTATCAGTGAAATTTTCTATAGAGAAACTTGAAAATAGTCTATACCTAATAGTACTGAAAATTACTTGGTTTATAGAGTAGAACCTACCCCTTGAGTGAGAAGAATGACATTTTTTTTTGCAAGGTTTCTGGTCTTGGCAAAAATCCAGACTTCCCAAGGGCATGTGAAAACACTGCAAAGTTTTCATCTTAGTGGCTGCTAGAAAACAAACCACTCTCGATATGGACAAAATTCTTGGATTAAGAATTCTGAGTTCTAGAGTAAGGATTTTTACCTTCTAATTCTTTTACTGTAGATGTTTTCTATCATTTCTCAAAAGGGTACTTAATGTTAAAGGAAAGAAGGAAAAGAGTGTAGAAGAGTATGAACGAGCAGTAGCAGAAAACCCATTCCCACCACAGTGATGAGGTCCCAATTCAACACCACATATGTGGGCATTCCCAGATTTGATGTGGCTCCCCAAACTTGAATCCTGTGTCTGGAGATACGTGTGTGCTGAGACTCACCAGGGCAGCTGGATATAATGACAGCCTGAGCTTTGCTCTTCATCCAGATGGTTCGAATCACAATTGAGTATATGACACTGCAGAAGGGAAAGAGTCATTGATACTATGAGGCACAGCAAATTTAACTGGCATCTCAGTCATTCATGCTCTGTGAATATACTTATCTATGTGTGAGGAGCTCATGGACATGGCAGAACTTCATAAAAATGATAGTAATAATAATAGAAATAGTAAATTAAATATGACTCTACCAAAACATTTCCAGGAGCAAGCCTAAAGAATTTTCACACTGGAGTTTGCTACCATTGTCCAGGCTTTGCAGATGTCAACCTGGAGGTTAGAAGCTCTCTTAGGCAAGAGCTTGTTGGGGATTTTGAGCTGTCTGAGGCCAAAACTGTCTGATTACCAGCTCCAGGCAGGAGGCACCTCATCCTGCACTGGGATGTACTTGTGAGTGTTTTATGTGGGAGCTGCAAGGAGGAAACTTGCTCTGAAATGGGGGAAGCAAGAGGAAGGACCTATTTTGGGTGCATGTCTGGCTCTGTTTTGGTGTTACTTTGGGAATATGAAGCTGATGAATAAAATGGTAACCTGGGGAAGACAGCGGGGGCACAACCCATGAGAACATAATGTACCTCAGTGCTCACTCTCAGCTCTTGAGGTCCTGGGAATGAAATCAAGGAGCACAGAAATGTCAGGTAGAAAGGAAGAATTAGGTGACTCAAAACCAGATTTGTTGCAGTTTGCATATTTATAAACAAATATGCCTATAACCTTGATGGGAAAGATGGAAAGTGCTCTAGAGCACAGCAACCATGGGTAATTAGGGCCTTTGCCTCGGAGATAACAATCGTGGGGTTCTATTTATTTGACATAGAATAGGTGAAAATAATTCCTCTCAGCTGAAGAGATGTTTGAACACACACCCTGGACGAGGATGTTATGTTTGCAGAAGTTGAAAAAACAACAACACACAAGGCCTTGCTCTGTCTTCCTCTTCCCCCAAAGCGTGGATAGCATACAGCTAAAATCTGTAAGCAAGAGCATGCTTTTGACTGGTGACTTCCCCTTTTGTCTGCTGAGGGAGATAAAAATAATTTCACAATGTTTTAGCTAACGCATTTGAGCTGCCATATTTTCCTAAAAACCAAGCATCACAACAGAAGTTGCTGTGTGCCATTTGAAACACACCACAGAGTTTTGGTGAGCCTGGGGCCGCCTGATCATTAATTGCCACAGACCTTAGTAGTGAACCTGTGAAAAAGGTGCTGCTCTGGAAATTATTTCAGGGAGTTTTATAGGGATCAAAGAGGGGTCTTGTTATCATGCAGCTTATTTTTGTTATCAGAAGAGACATTGTTACTAGAGCTTTCAGACTGGTATACAAGCCTTTCCTATGGCACTCTCAGCTCCTAGCCATGCTTGCAAAGGCAGTATTTGTGCATCCTGTTGGTATCGTTTCTATTCAGGTTTGAGATATCTGGTTCCCAGGCTGAGTAGGTGAGAGCTGGAAATTCAACACGCAGACCAGGTTGTGCAGCAGAGCAGTGCCATTCTCACCCAGCAAGGATTTTGCATGCCTCTTCCACAGATGCCAGCTTGCCCTCCTTAATCCCTTCAAAGGTCCAGCATGGCTCCCAGCAGACTCAAACATTTTCCTTTTATCTCCTGGCTTTTCAAGATCCTATTTATTTATCAGCTGGTGCACTTGAGAGTTTCTGTGTACTTTGCTCTGACAAAGGTTGGAAATTCATACATCATTTCTCCTTTGATTGTTCCAGTGAATCAGAATGTATTATAATGATAAATGTTGTTATCATGAGAAAACTTCAGCCAGCTCCTGCAAGACCTGTTTCTATTTTATCTCCAGCCTGCTGTCTTTAGCCTGACCTTCTTTATTTGCAGTCATGACAGTACCCCCTTTAGTGCAGATCTGTCTCTGTGCCCAGAAGAACACATCCAGAGTTGCTCAAGTATCAGAATGAAGGAGCCTCAAGTACTCAGTTTCCATCCAAGTGCCACAGGGATTGAATTATGAACCCCGGCTCTTCACTTGCTTTCTGGTGACATCTTAAAGGATGAGAATAGATTTCCAATTGATGATAAACAAAGTGGCAGATGAGCAAAGAGTAGAGAGGGACAAACAGGAGCTGATGTTCACATGGATGGGAAGTCCAGATGTTGTTGGATTTCTTTGCCTGAACATGTTTAGTGTACTGGTCTTTCAACCCTGACTGTGACTCTTGGATGCCATGTAAATGTGTTGTAACTGTAATGCATGCTATCATAATGATATATTATATGAGTTGTTGTGGCTCATTATTTACAAGGAGGAGACTAATGGAAAGGAAAGAAGAGATCAGATGTAGAGGAAAGTCTAGATGGAAAAAGAATTAAAGCTTTTTTGAGAAGGAGCCACTCAGGCTGTGAAGACCACGGGATAGAGTGGATATGCTGTTCATATGAAAATCCAATGCTTTTTTTTCTAGCCCCAATAAGATGTATATGTGTAGAAGTGTCAGGAAATTACAAGAACATAATTTAGTCGAGGGATGTAACTCAGCAAATTAAATTCATTGCACCTCCAAAAGCAATTTAGATTGATCCAGATTCTGAAGAACTAAGATGCACATTCATTGTAGCATGTTATTAGTTAACGGTGTTGGTTAATTTGACTCCATTGGTAATTTTGGCAGTCTTTGTCCTTGTGAATAACTAACTTAAGGTAGTTCCTACATCACTTTTGTTTTAGAATATAAAATGTCTTCTGGTAAAGCTAGGTATTGATAATAACATCCTTAAGATGCCAGCTCTTCAAAAATGGGACTTATTTTTTTGTTTTAAAATAAATGATTGCATTATGTTAGCATCTCACCTGGCCTCAGTATTTACTAACAAAATGAGCCATTACAATGGCAAAAGGTACACTGAAGTTCCCTGTTAATTGCTTGTATTTATCCTCCAGCATTGTCTCTTGTTTCTCATACTGTATTTGTGCAAAAGGGTACAGCTGTACTATGTTTTATGGTAGCTGATTTACAGCATTGTTTATCCGAAGACAAAAAGCATATGTAACCTCATCCAGACAAACCATTATAGGCATACATAATGAGGAAGTGAATAGACAGGCAGATAGTAGAACATATATGCAAGATCTAGAATTTCTTCCTTTGAAATAGAAATTGCAGGCAAAAAATGATTGTCCTCTTTGAATCAAGCTCAAAATAAGATCTTTGAGATTTTTGTTAATGCTGTTTTTTTCATTTTATTTGATTAATTCTGATAAATACCTCTCATTTCATCTACTCATCATTTCGTTGTAGTGCTTTAATTTTAGTTTGATATTTTTCCTTTTAGCTGATGCTGTTTTTTCCCTTCTGACTACATTTCAGCTTCTCAACAACAAATGTTCTCTTTGGAATTCTGATTTTAAACAGCAGATGGACTGTTTCTTTCCTCTGTACCTCCAGAGGAATTTTACTTTTCTTTAAACTTGAACTTGGGATTATATTGGATGGATGTTTATGTATTGTATTTATCAGGTTAAAACAGAAAACACATCTGACAGTCATGAATAACAGCTAAAAAGAACAAAACTTTATAAATTCTGAATTTCTGGATATCCAGCTGACAGAACTCAATTACAGTGTGGCACAGAGTAACAACACAGAACAGAAAACCAGTAACTCTCATGTCTCCCTCACAGGGCCTGAGAGGCCAGGTGCGAATGCTTGCTGGACGCTATGCTCCCGAGTATATTCACCTATCACAGGTATCATTCAGAGATTTCCTTGGCATTTCTCAGTGCAGCTGAAATGGCTTTTGTTGTGGCTGTGGACACTTGTCCTGGAAGAGCTGTGAACAAATCGGGCAGATTCCCTTATTCATTTTTCTGTGCTCTTTCATGTTTGGTAAGTCGACAATATCAGCTGCAGAAAAAGCGGTAGTGCAGCCCAAATGAGAGGAAAGAATAGGCCAAATGTTCAAGTGCTGCAAGGAAGAACAGGATGCAGGATGCTTGACTCTCCCTGACCAGCACAAAGAAAGAAGAGAGGAGCTTTAACAAGAAAACAACAAATATTCTTCCCTTTTCTCAGCTCTCAAAGATAACCAGTACTTAGATTAAAGATCTAATCAGTGCTCTCATTCTCTTTCTGATATTTCGATCTTGTTCGTTTGTATTACAATTGGCTAAAAAATTCACCATTTGTGTGAAGTGGCAGTGGAAACACACCTCCCTAGTATTGAAATCTTTTGTGGTTTTGTTCCCAGATTGCCTTTTTTATGTATACATTAAAAAAATAGAAGAGCAGATTATTTTCATGTTTTGATCTGGTTTCTGGAGGGTTTGCTCATCAACGGAAGGTCTTTCCAGGCTGACTGTAAAAGTTATCAGCTGAATTATACATCCCTTGAGCTGCGGTGCTATGGACGATACATCTCGCCTGAGTTACTTGAAGGCTGTGTTGGGAATGTGTGAAATCAACGCTCTGAGTGCTGGAGGATGGATGACAGAAACTTAAAGACGATGGTATGTGGACTGTAGCTACAGGAAACTTTTCAGCCAGAGTGGCAGATCAGGGTGGAATTAAGTTCTGCACTGGAAAAGTAAGATTTTATCCTTTGCATGAACTTTGGATGAACTGTGCCAGAAAAAGTGCTTTCCTAGGTTAAGTGCTTTGCTCTGGATGTGAGGCTTCCAGCAGATGTAGGTGGCAGAACTAATTAAGAGTTAACTCTGCCAGACAGCGTCCCACATTGCTTTAGGCACCCACCATGCAGTTAGGTCGGAGTGCTTCGGAGGAGAAAATAAAGGAGCTGTGCAAGCAAAATGAGTTATTGCAGAAAAAGTCTTAGTCTTAATCTATGTGCTGCCTGCACTGTAATGTTTAGCTTCCCTGGTGACCGTGGTATGTACCCCAACTGCTGCTTTATTCATATTAAATTTGTATTTCATATAAGAATTCACTTCATATATGAATTTAATATGAATAAATTATCTTCATAGATACTATTCCTTGAGTTTTCAGTTGCACATTTATGTATTGTCTCTCCATGGTTATGTTATGGCCTTTCTTTGGAACACCTTCACCTAAAATCCACTGAAATCAGAAACAACAAAATACCTCCCTTCCTTGACTAAATAACACCTCCCATTTTTATAATTAATCTATCAACAGAATAGCACACACCTGTTACATCTGGACATTGCATCTGTCCTCACTCACCCTTCTGGAACAGTGTCTCACCGGTCCTAAAGAACATCCGAAGGCACTTGGGGGAACGTGTCTTTTGCAGGGAAATAGAATCCCTGCAGAAATTAATGGCCATTCCTGGTGCTCTTTAGCTGCAAACTGCCTATTTATATGCTGTGGCCACATAAGGTAGGTTAGATTCAACCTCCTGGACTGCCAAGAAGTGTTAAAGAAATAGGTGTTGTGCCTCGAGGCTGCGTCGACAGAGGTCTGGCAGATGTGTCAGATGGGATGTTGCAACCTTCAGCTGTATACTTGAGAATCCAAAACTTGAAAACATGGTTTAAAAAATAGACAGTTGTTTCCAAAGCATGTGGTATTTGTTCACAGTGTGTCTACTGATTTTGTTCTAATGGTAGTCTTTTTCTGTGGCTGTAGACATTCCTCTCTATTCTGAAGAAAATAGAATCATAGAGTGGCTCAGGTTGGAAGGGACCTTAAACACCATCAAACTCCAACTCCCCTGCCACGGGTAGGGCTACCAGCTAATGAATGGCCATAAACTAATAAATGGTCCTTAAGCATCCTTCCATGACCCACTCACCTCACTCCTCCCTGTGCCTGCCACCACTTTGGACCTGTCCAAAATTTGTCTTCCTGCTGAAGAGGAGGTGGGAGCACCTGTACTGAGGTACCCTGAGATGGGAAACTGGCGACAGTTTTAAGATCCTGCCCTGGCACAAACTTTTCATGTGAAAGTCACTTAAGGTTAAAGCCACGGAAATTTTAGGATGTTTTATTCATCTCTCAGCTGTCAGGGCAATCTCATGAAATGCTGGCTTCACTGTCGTTCCCTATCCTCTCCTGTCTTCATTGCCTTCTTGCTTCTGGGGATTTACTGTAAGTCAAGTCACATAGTTTTGACAGGGAGGAGGGGAAACATAATGTCAGAAAACTGGAAAAGAATTGCCATGCAGCTTGACTGTTGTTGGCAAACCTATACATATTCCGTGTGAAAAGGAGTGGCTGATCTGTCATAGAAAGTGTGTGGACGCGTAAGTTTGAGTATGAAAGAGAGGTTTTACACACCTGTGTGATTGATAAGCTGACAGGATACAGCCCTCTTCCCAGAATCATTTCAGCTGCTGGATAGGATTTCCTAATTGCTAACTATTTGAAGAATTCAAACCAAATCCCCAGAAACAATAGTCAGGCTCAGTGTTCTCTGAGATAATTTCTGTTGCGCTGTGAAATTATTTTTGTCTGTTTGTGTATGTTTCTTCTTTCTGCTGAGCTCATTTTAATAGGAGATTCTACTGCGGATCACCTTTGTGATTTCAGGCAAATCAATCTGAAATATTTGCAGTTCAGATTTTCCGTTACAGAATGGGGAGAATTTAATTTCTTTTTCATATTTCCAAAGTGCTTGGCAGCTTCAAACAATTGGGAATTTCTTTCTGACCCTGATGAAGAAGCACTTGTCAAATACTATGAAGCTTGAGAGTGCTTAAAGTTAATTTTTAGTTTAATTAGCGTAAGTGTATTTTCTATTCTTTTATTAAATTCATGTTTTATCATAAAAGCTAAACATTCAAACGGTATTTATAAAGATGTATTTAAGGCCTGAAGCTGCAGAGATAAGTGGATACACTTAGAGATGCAGTCCTTGTTCAGAAATAATGTTCCCAGCTATTACCACATGGAGAGCACTGCAAGGCAAGCACGGTGACCCGTGTGCTACGTGATATGAACCGAAGCCACTGCGAGGCAGGTGTGGAAATGAAACCATAATGAATGACTGAAATTAAAGCGTTAAGCTGACTGGATGCTTGACAGCTTTCACCATGCACTTCCACTGGCAGGCTTACCTGATAATGATCAGAGGAATGAAGTACACAAGGAAAGCAACCACCGTCATGTAGGGGATCCAGTAGGAATCATCTGGCCAGAGAGCCCAGCATTGCACTTCTCCATTGGAGAGCTGTCGTTTCCCAAAAATAATCAGAGTCGGTATCGAAAACAGGAAAGAGAGGCTCCAGGCCACTCCAATAAGAACTTTCGCCTGTCTTTCTGTTCAACAGATTCAAACAGACAGTGTTAGCAGAGGGGGCAATGGGATTGGCCCTTTGTAGCAGTACTGAGAGAGAGGTGGAGATGGTCTCCAACAAGTAGGTGCTGAGAAAACTGTAGAGTGTGTGAATTTCATCTCTTTCTCATACTAAAAAGTCATTTTGTTGTGGTCTTATATTTTAAGTGCTTTATTTAAAAATGATTAGGGTCCATTGAATCTGAAATGCTAGGGGAAAGGCATGGGTCAGGGTCAGCAAGTTAGAAACCTGAAATATAAAAGATACCTCTTGGGCACCAAGACAATTTTGTGGAAATGTGCAAGGGACAACAGACCTGCCCTGCTGCGCATTTGTACCTGGGCACAGCAATGCAGCAGTTGGTACGGGAACAGATGGAAAAGAAGGAGCCCTTGTGCTGCAGATAGCAGAGGAAGGTTGAGACCAAGAAAGCTTACCTAAAACAAAACTGAGTTGGAGTGTGCTGGAGGGGGAAAATGACGTCCTTAGATGTTTAACATTTTGATGCATTCTGTAGTGAGTAGACTTTCAAAAGACTTAGGAAAAACTCCACAGTTCAGGGTTGAATCAAAACTGCACATTCATCTGCCTTTAACCCTGTCTGCAACTCCCCTGCATGCCGTGCAGCCCTTTGTGCTCCCACAATGCTCAGACATCTCCACCAGTTCCCCATGATGCAGCAGTGACCAAGCCCATCTCCAGCTGATGGGCACACGCCCAATTATGCTGAGGGTGGGCAGCAAACTGTGAGACAGGGAACACTATGGTCAGCTAGTGCTCAAGTACTGAGCAGTTTTAATTGCTGCAACAGCCAGCAGTGAGGAGGTCCTGCCGGACTGCCTGGTGAAGAATGGAAGTTCAAGGATCAAGAATGGGAGTTCAAGCAAATTTGTGTTACTGCTTCCACTTGGCTTGTGGCCTCCTCAACAGATAGGGAGAACTGGGAGATAACCAAATGATGCCACGTGGCACCTACGGAATTCAATAAAAATCAACTGGTTGGAGCAAACAGCCCTGAAGCTTTAGTTTTCACAAATATATATATTTTTACTAAAATCCATGTAGCTCTAGCTCAAAAGAGTGAGGAGGAGCAGCTGATCTGTGTCACACTAGTGATCCTCAGTAGTTATTCCTCCAGTCAGATTGCTAGAGGAACAGATGGGGACAGATTTTTGATCCGAGAAGATTCAGTGTTGAAGTACTTCATTGTCCATCCTACCTACATAATACCTGGAGTGGTATGTGAAATAGAAAATCAGCTTAAATTATGGATATCAGAAAGTATGACTTTCTTTCTTGAAGCTCAAAGAGCAATATGAAAGCATGTGGGAGAAGCATTTTAAAAGTAATTTTATGCTTTATAAAACATCAGCTGCAAATATTCATTTATTCTGCTCATCTTTAAATGCTGCCCACATTCAGCAAAATACAGTTCTGCTAATCTAGGGCTTAGGGGAACTCTGATGGCAACCACATAAGTGAGAGGGTTAGATTAAGTCTATAAATATTGCTCTGGCTGAGGAGAACCATGAAGTTTCCCAAAGCATAACAGAATAAACTTAGCAAAAGGAATATTAAGAGTTTCACAAAATATTTCCTGACAGAAAGGGCCTTAGATTGTAAGCAAGCTACTTGAACAGCATGCATACAAACCTCGATGGGACCCATGTGTCTATTTTTAAGGTGGAAAGGTCACAGTCAGCTAGCATACCTTATTTTTTGTACACCTTTAATTTGAAGAGAAGTAGGCAGTCTGGGCTTGGCAATAGAGTTGTTTTATTTTTGTGTTTTATAAAATATTAGCTGCAGTGTTCACTTATTTTTGTTTCTAAATGTTCCTTGTGTTTGATAAAACATGGCCTTGCTAGTCTTAAAAGCTTTGCAAAGCAATGGTAGCATCTGGGTAGATTTTTGTTTCATTGGACTAATGTTAATTGGTTGCCTCATAAGCAGTTTATTTACTCACTGTAGATGCTCTAAGTGCTGGCAAATAATATAAATAGGACTATATAAGTTATAAATGGAATCAAATAAATAACATATTTCTAATATTCTATATAATACTCTGTACAATATTCTATTTACCCTGTGTCAGTATTTTCCTTTCAAAATGATATTGTTCTTTAAATTGAGAGTTTTCCATAATAGAATATTCAAGACCAACTCCCAGCATTAGCAGGAATCTGTCATGAGCTCTGGTACTGGCTGTCATAATGGTCCTTTACACAGAATCATAGAATCACACAATAGCTTGGGTTGGAAGGGACCTTAAAGCCCACCCAGTTCCATCCCCCTGCCATGAGCAGAGCTGCAACCTCCAGCTCAGGCTGCCCAGGGCCCCATCCAACCTGGCCTTGCACATCTCCAGGGATAGGGCACCCACAGCTTCTCTGGGCAACCTGTGCCAGTGCCTCACAGCCCTCTGAGTAAATAATTTCTGCCTAACGTCTAACCTAGGTTTCCCCACTTTTAGTTTAAAACTGTTCACCCTTGTCCTGTCACTAGCAGACCATGTAGAAAGTCAATTCCCCTCCTGTTTATAAGCAGGAGCCGGAATGCTGCAATGAGGTTTCCCAGGGGCCTTCTCTTCTTCAGGCTGAACAAGTCCATCTTCCTCAGCCTGTCTTCCTAGGAGAAGGAAGAAGGAAGACAGTCACTTCCTTTGCCCTGCTGGCCACCCCTCTTTGGATGCAACCTCCATCCCTTCTGTTCCTCTTCCTCCATCCACACTGGTAATGGCTTTGCGTACCTCTGCCTGCCCCTAGCCACATCTGGTGGGGAGGCACCTCCTGGTGGAAGTTTTGCTCCCTGTTACCGTGAATGGCAATGCTGTGCAATCCTTCCTCCAAGAGAGTGCCGTTTCAAATCTGGAGAGAACTGTTCCAGGATCTCAGTGATGTAATGGACCTCAGTGTTTGCACCCCCAAACCATAAAAAGGGACAGTTTCCATTTGTTTACATTTTATCTTTTACTTAAGCAGTTCTGTTGACTGCTGTTGGTTAGTACATATCTTTTCAAAATGGTGAAATATTTACGTAATGTGTTCTGTTGTAACTTCTCAGCTTCTTCTCTTTTGGAGCTTCAAAAACTTTTTGTAATGGGTCGGTTGGTTGGTGCCTCGTAGAGCAGAAGTGCTGGCATTAAAAAGTATAGTTCCCCATCTTGCAATTTCTGTGGTCAATTACGTATTTGCAAAGTGAGTATGAAATATTTAACTGATCATGTCTGTCTTCTTAGAAGCCATTAAGAATACAGCTTCTTTCCAATGTTTTTTAACATAACTCGTGACTAGGAATTAAACATATAATTAAAAGAAAAAGTACAAATCGTTTGACATTTTCTGGAAAAAAAGTTTGACTTTTTTTGTTTCCAAAATAATATATATTCTCAAGGCTACAGGTGTTTGAAAAGGGCAAACAACTCTTTTGTTTCTTGACTGAAGGGTTTTGGGGGATGAGCATTTCGCTCTGAAAAGAAACAACACGTGCTACTTGCCACCGATTGACTCAGAATTGTTTTGACGGTTTCTGGGTCATCACCAATGACAAAGTTTTGCACATCGTTTTGTTCTTCTACAAGACTCCTAAGAGCTGCACACAGGAAACCTCTGCCAGGAACAGCTAAGTGCAAAAGGTTAACGTATGCATGTATGTATTCCAGGAAGTTTCTGTGATGAATATGCCTCCTTAGGCATTCTCTTGAATTTACCACTGCCTCCTTTTTCCCACTGAGCATACACAGCTGGTTACATGATCTTGGCTCCATGAAAGACATCTGCCCGTGGTACCAGCCCCGCTGAAAGCAGGTGGTGCTCATCAGAGTGCTCATCATGACAAACATACCAGATCTTAGAAAAGCATCCTGAACCACTTGGGCTTCAGTAAATGTGATGAAAGGAAACAGGTGTGCTGCTTCAGTCATCCCAGACTCGTTATTCCTGTGTTATACAACTGCAGCTCAGCCCCTGGCCATCCTGTGTTGAGTGGTGGAGGAATGGTATGGTGCAGTGAGCATTTTCTGCACACTGTAGGGCAGGCGAGGGGTGACATGCATTGCAGTGGAGAAGGATGAGGACTGAGATCACTTAGGACTTAGATATCCTGCACCCCACGAAGTATAGGAAGAGTTCAATTGAGTCTGCATCACACAAAAGAAAGCTCTCTTCCCATGAGAATAAGAAAAATATTGCATACAATTTGTTCTTTAAACTGGCAAATTTTCCATAGCAACAAAAGGGAAAAGCACTTATAGAGGTTTTTTTGTTGTTACAACCTCTTTGCTAAGCCCAGGAGGTGCTTTAAAAAGATGAAATGTCATTGGGCCTGCTTGGATCCAGGTGGTTTGTGAGCCCCAGACTGCTGGGAGCTGCAGTACATGCTGCACACCCAACAGCCCGCTCATAAAAGCTTGGTAGCAATCCTCCCTGCTCTGACAAAGCCAGTCTACGTGCTGGGGGATGTTATGCTGAACATCACACAAGCATTTGAAGCTTTCAGGCTTTAACGTCTGCCAAAGGTGCAACACTGCCTGGGCTGTGATGGATTCACAGTTTTCTAAGGCCAAAGAGGACCATTATTCTGATCCCCCAAATAGAGCAGGCTGTCAGAAGTCATCATTAGTCTGAAGTAAGAGTGATATTTCTCTCTGATTGAAGTACATCTTTTAGCCACCGTCACTTTTGTAACCGATCCCCTTCCCCCCCTGCTGCTATTGCTATTTATTCACCCTGTGCAACATACATAACTTCAGGCCTTAAGCTGTGTAGGAAAGAAAGCGTGTTCTTTAAATTGTGTCACAAAGCACACAAGGTGTATTTGAGTGCTGCAAAAATGACAAATTGAAGGAATTTTAAGATTGAATCAATGTCCAAACTTAGTTGCTACAGTTTTTGAAGTTCATATCAAACTGTCATATCAATTCTCAACACTGCATTCTATCCAAATTATTTTTTCATGTGAATATACATGTAATAAAGCTGTTGCAGCTCCTAGAGTCAGTATAGCTGTAAGGGATACCTTTTCCCCATAATAATTTTCTCAAAATGCTGGAAGATAATGAAAACCTCTGTGCTTTTAAAATGTCATTTCATTCTTTGCTAACACAATGCTTATAAAAACTGCTGAGGGCTAAGTGCAGTTTAATAAATCTGGAAATCACAGCTCTTTTGCCATTCAGAGAATGGTAACAGAGTCCAGCAGGAATTAATAATTCATGGAAATGGGGTTCATAATTTTGAAACTTTTCTTAGCAAAATGAAGCTAGCCAATACTATCACAGAGTCACAGAATCACAGAATCACAGAACTGTAGGGGTTGGAAGGGACCTCCAGAGATCATCTAGTCCAACCCCCCTGCCAAAGCAGGCTCCCTAGAACAGGTTGCACAGGTAGGCGTCCAGGCAGGTCTTGAATATCTCCAGACAAGGAGAATCCACAACTTCTCTGGGCAGCCTGTATCCACGGCAGTAGCAAGGTATGCAAATGCTCCTACCTCCTTGCATGAACTTCATGGGGTAAACTATGGCATGATACCGGTCTATGCTCAGTGACACAAGGACATAGGTCGAAGCATAGAGGAGGACCACCTGGAGCAGAAGATACATAAGAAAGCAGTTGAGACGTTTACTGTAGAAACCAGTGCCAGCTAAAACACTGCTCTAGGAATATATGAAAACTTTTACTACTACAAAAAAAGACTTATAGTTAGACATGTATTTTCACCCAGACCTTTTTCCTTTTCCTGGTCTACAGAAGGTAAACTTAATATGTTTTAAATAAATGTGTTTAAATGTTAAATGACTACTAGTAGCATTTAGCACTTCTAATGCATCTGCGCAGCATTTTATTAGGGTGAGCTCAGGCATAGAGGAGAGCACGTGCACATGGTCCTGTACCTGTAAGTAGCGGACGACTCTGCAAACGATGTCAGGGGCCATGAAATCTCCCGTGTAGCGCCAGATGATGTCGGTCATTATGTTTATGAGTCCTGTGAATGAATCTGCAAAGGAAAGCCATCACAACTACATGAGAAGAAGTGTAGTTATGATGCAGAGGCAGGCAGGGCCCTTGGGATGTCTAGGGCAGCCCCTGCTGCTGGTAGCATAGGATGCTGGAGGAGCTGGAGAAGTCTCATACAGTGCTGGATAGCTGGAGCTTTTTTGATCTTGTTCTCTTAAAGCTTGTCCGTTTGGAGAGACAAGGTGAGATGAACATACACTTAATGTACACCTGTGTACACCTTCAGGCCTCCCTGTAGACATGTGGTCAGCCTGGTCCTTCAGCATGCCTGTACCTTCTCCTCCAACTCCTTGCCTCCTGCTAAGGACCCCAGGTTTTCCACGAGCAGTGGATAAATTATAACCCGGGGGAAGAGGTAGGTGAGTGCTCAAGTGCATCTGCTCCAAAAACCGAGCTATCTAACATCTGGTTTTCGCTGCCTTCTGTTTCACTGCAAAAAGAAATATGTATCCTTTGAAAGCACCTGGGGTGAAATCCAGATGCTGCTGAAGTTAACAGGAATTTTGTCAGGATTTTATTCACATACTTAATTATTTAGTAAGCTAACCTGCCCTGTCAGCTTGAAGTTAACCTACTTATGCCTGGTCAGTGCTTGTACACCAAAATGAACACACCTCGGGCCATCTTTTATTCTGTGAGGAGACTGGAGGAGATATTCCAGTCTTCATTCTGCTACTGATTGAACAAATGAGCACTCACAGCAATGCAAATTCTAGTAAGAGACTGCAAAAGCTCTTCCCCATAGGATAGGATAATTATTTTGAGTGCTGTACATGGCTAAAAATGTCCATCAGTGTAGTGTTTTGCTGCTGAGAGTAGCATAGCGCATTGCTCTTCTTGCGCAGGTTACCGCAAGGGAAGGGAGCAGGGTGGGAAAATATTTTGTGCAGTTTCTGAGGATGAAAGCAAAACAGCTTCAATTTAAAAAGAAAATTTAGAGCAGTGAGACAAAATGCTTCATTCTGACACCACCATTTTACACATTTTAACTTTGTCTGCAATATTTTCTGTGATAAAGGCTTTATAACTCCCTTAGCAGAAAGTGTTGGTATGAAAACGTGTGCTTTTGGGAAACAGGCATTTGAACAATTTGAAAACTATCTTTTTTCAAGCAATAAATGATTGTAACCAGTGCTTTCATGCAAATAACTGTGGTTTCGGCAACATTAGTTTAACTCCCTTTCACATTACAGACATTCCAGGTGTCACGGGTTTATCTAGATCGATCTATGTGACAGGGGGCAGCAGGCCCGTAGGGCCCCTGGCCCAAAATGGGAA
>JANHGO010002338.1:0-30394 GCA_024606505.1 Aquila spilogaster
TCCCTTCCCATCCCTCCCCTCTCCTCTCCCCCACAGAAGCCCAGACCTCCCTGTGCCCATCCTGCACGCCTGTATCCAGCCTTGCATTAAGCAATGACTAACATCTGTCACGTGTTTGTGCCTGCAGATCACATTTACATACTCAAAAATCCATACCTTCTATCTTCCCCTGTGTAAGCGCTTACCCGAGCGTATTTTCAGCAAACAAGCCACCAGGCTGCCACAGCAGAGGCATCTCCATGTTTTTACCATGGCAAAAGACCTCTGAGATCTCCAAGTCCAACCCCAACCCACCCCCACCATGCCCACTAACCATGTCCCTCAGTGCCACATCTCTATGGTTCTCGGACACCCCCGGGGAGCATTCCCACTCTGTTTTCTCCCCTCCACCTTCTCTGTGTCGGAATTCAAGAGATTGGCCTAATTATTGCCGTCGGATGTCTTTAATTAATACGTGGTGTTATTCAGCGATAAGAGAGGAGGTGAGCATCGCAGGAAGGATCCTTCACGAGATAAACCAGCAATTTGCAGGGCCTAATTGCTTCTGCTGGGTTGTGAACAGCAGACGGGCGCTTCGGACAGCTCAGACAGCGTTTTGGAATTGCTCTGAGTTGCAGAAGCAGGCTGGGAGGTTTGGATGTCTGCCTTCGTCCAACACAGCCATCAACCCAAGTGGCTCTGGCCATGCTTCGGGGATGGTCCCGTGTTGTGTGGCAGCCCAGGCAGTTGAGCTCAGCTGGAAATCCATCGCACTGACCCACAATGTTGGGCTATTTGTATTCTTTTAACTCGGCGATGGGGCAGGATTGTTCTGCTAAGCGTTCACCTTTGTCTGAGTTGTGATAATAGGATGTACCTATCCGTAGGCCTTGCAGTGCTTTATGACAGCGTGCGTAACCATCTGAATTTCTCAATGCGAGGAAGTGAAGCAGAGCAAGGCAGGGCAGATCTGCACAAAGCTCCCCTGTGCTTTGCCCCTGCCAGGGCTTTGTCCTGCTGACACCGAGCTGGCGGTCTGGGTTTGGGGGAAGCGAGTGAGCAGCCTGCAATCCCTAAAGCTCGTACTTAATGATTTTCCTGGAGCAGAGCCAAAGGACTCGGCAGCCTGCAAAACGGCAGCTCCTTGGGTATGGGGGAGGGAGGAAAGAGAATGCAGCCATTGCAGCCCCAGAAGTCTTGGTGTCCTGTCCCCTTCCAACATCGCTGTGGTCAGGCTGGGTTTGTGGTCAAGCTGACGATTCCACCTTCGGCCCACGGGAGCCCCATGTATGCTGCTGGGCTGCAGGCAGCTCATCTTACCCCCAGCATCCTCCTTCATTTGCCTGTTGCTCGGATGGATCCTAAGGAAACCCTAGCTTTGTCTGACTGTTGCTTATTTGTCTGAAGTCTGGGATACCTTCGGCATTGTTGTTGGCCTTCACAAGTTCCCCATCAGAAAGATGAGGCTGGGTCACAGGCCTCCCTTTGGCTTGGGGCAGCAAGCAGCAATACACGCTCTCCCCAACCAGCAGGAGGGATGGTTCCTTACCACCACCTGCTGTGCCATGGGTTGTATCTGGGTTAGAATGGACATTTTGGAGGCATTTCAGCTCTCCTTTCCATCTGATCTCTGGCAAGAGGTACCAACTTGCACTGGTGAAGTGAGGTTTCGGCTGACATGCTCTGCGTGGCAAGGCCAAGCCGTGTGTTTGTTGCCACTTCCAACGAGACAGGGACAGAGATGGGTCTTCTCCTTTGGCCAAAACCCTCAAAACTCTTTGGCAAAGATGAGGAAATGAATGGAGACACACTGTTCCTCCTGGTGTCTGCAGTGCCTCAGCTCCTCCTGGAGCATATTGCAAAAAAACAGCTAATTGGTCTTCCCAATTCCCAACCGCGTTGCAGGAGTGCCGCTGCACGATCCCATTTGCAGCAGGGAACGTGGGGGCTTTGCTCCGGGTTCCCGTTCCTGGGAGGTGCAAGGTTCCCTGCCCTGCTGCGGGGCCAACCCCGGTGTCTGGTGGCTTTATGGGGACAGCAGGAGCCGCCTGCGGGCTCCTGCGCTCTTCCCAGAATGAATTTTCGCTTCCCGAGCCAAATGCTGAGAAAGCGCTGAATAACTGCAACAAATTGGATTACTCTTTGGTGCTTGTCACTTCTCAAAAACATCCGAGCCGCTCGAGAGTCAGCAATGGGACTTTTTCTTGCGGCTGAGGATGGGGCTCCGCACGGTCCTGAGGGCGACAGGAATTCCTGCGGGAGCTTGAAAAGCCATTTGGAAAGCAGCCAGCATTGCTCCGAGGGGAGCGAGCCAAGAATCCACCGGGCTCTAAACCACACGTGGAAGTGGCCAACGACGGCATCGCCCATCTTCTCCTCTCCGTGTCTCCATCCCCTCCCTTCTTTCCTCATCTTTCCCGCGATCCCGTTTCCTTTCTCACGCTCCAGCTGCTCTTTCTGCTGGAGGAACGTTCTCAGAGCTGAGCCGTCGTTCGGGATGACTTCATTTATTTTCTTCTGGCCTCAGGTTATCCCCTCCGGACGTGTGCATGCGTGTGCCTGCAGCCCCACTCTTCTTGGCATCGCCTGGTTCTTGGCCAAGTCCCGCCGGAGTAATTGCACTGAGAGTCAAGAAGTCTTCCCTGGGGTAAAGCCACTGCAAGTCAGCACACAACTCTCTGCTTATCCCCGTGGGCCATTATTTTGCTGCCATTATGATAAATTATGGCAAAATTCCCACTCGCAGGGCAGGATCCGTCCCTCTTTCCAGCAGGGCGGTGGTGGCTGAGATGTTGTGCATCTGCTCTTGTCCACGCCTTGCACCCAGCCCTCGGGATGCTGCATTCTTCCCCCCCTGTGTAATCACCCCATTAATCTCACGCAGTTCGTGCTTTAGGAAGCACTTTGCAAAAGCTGATAGCAAGGAAAGAGCTACAGAAATGGATGTGACTTTGGTTGTGTTAGCACAATAAGTGGCAGACACTCTGCTCCCTATGCTTGCGCTGCAATCCCTGAGGCTGGAGGTGCTCTGCAGCTCACATTGGGTCCCTTTTGCATCCTGCTACATCCTTAGTCTCACTGCATTTTGCAGCACCCTGGCTCTGAAACAGCCATGGCTGGTCCGTCCTGGCACAGAAAGTGAAAAGCAATAAAATCCTGTTTCCTCTGCAGGGAGAAAGAGTCTCCCGGCTCCTTGTGAGATTAAGCTTTGTGCACATATCTGCAAATGTGAGAGGGCAGAGGTTAAGCTGCGCGGTGCAAGGGGAGGAGGTGACGGTGCTTAGCAATGCAGATCAGATGGCTCTGAGAGCTTCCAGCCTTTGTGGCCAAATCCTGGGATATTGAGGGGTTTAAGAGGTAATGAAGCCAGAAGAGGGAGGAGGGGGGAGCTCAGATCCGTGATCTGGAGGTGTCCATGAAGCTGTGCAGATGTCCTGGAGGCCGTCGGGGAGGCAGTCCCCATTGGCAGTCCTCCACCCATGGAGGAGGCAGGTGTGGGGTTTGGGTTTTGCTGTGCTGGGAGCAGCTTTGTGACGCTGGCAGTGCAGGAGCAGGACGGGCCGGCCGGTGGGGCAGCTCTCCTCAAGTCCCTGCATCTTCTGCTTAGAAAACTCAACCTTGCCAAAGCAGATGCAGCGATTGCTCCTGGCAGCCGTGCAGCTCTAGGAGTGGGTTTTAAGGCCATGCAGAGATGACAGCTTCCCGGGCACCTCTGCCTTGCTGCAGCTGGAACCTGCTGTGACCAATTTGCTGCCTCTGCTCCAGCTGAGACGTGCTGTCACGCCTGCTCCGAGCCCGCTTTGTTCTGCTCCCTGTCTCTGGTTTTCAGCAAAGGGCCATGCTTGCTCTACAACGCCTCATTTTAACCTGGTTTTTCAGCTGTGGGTTTGCAAGGAGGTGGGGAAACCTTGGGAGCTGCCTGGGGCTGGGGACCAGGGCGAAGGCTCTGACAGACCACATGCAAGGACGTTTCCCCCTGTCCCTTGCCCACATGCTCAAACCCAACCACAGGACATGCCCCATGTCCCCTCCGAGATGTCTGCTGTCCGTCCTGCTGTCCGTCTTGCTGTCTGTCCCTCGTCTGCCTCATGGCCAAGCACTGCTCCTCACCCTGACCCGCAGGTGCCAGCCCTAATCCCAGCACTCTGCCTCCCTCCCAGCACTAATCCTATAAATCCTGAGCAAATCCTCCCTGCGTCCCTTCTCCAAGGCGGTCTTCACTTGGAGCAAGCGTTTTTGGGGGGGTACACAGGGAACCACAGCTAGTGCTGGGGAAAAACAGCAGCTTTAACCACTTCCTGCTTTTCCCTGTGAATAAAATGCCTTTAAACCCACAGAAGGATGGTGCAAGTTCTCATTTGGATGGGAAAGGCAAGCGGCTGTCCAGCTCAGGAGGATCCAATGGGTGCTGATTGCTAAGGGCAAAGAGCACTTTGTGCAGAGCAGGGATGGAAAGCCTATATCAGTCTGAGCCGGAGGGGATCTGCTGGGCTGTTGTTATCAGGGCTGTTTCACATGAGGGGCACTATTTTAAGACTATTTAAGTCTCCCTTGCCCCGACACTGCACAGTGCTGGACCCTGCTCTGGCACTGCCCCGGGCCGGGCTCGGCAGCGCTGGCTGGGCACAGAGCCTGCCCAAGGCTTGCAAATCCACCCAGCAAGGGCTTAGCCAGGTGGTGAATCACTGCATTGTGAGACAGTCCCAAAAAGATTAAGCTGACCTAAGAATAAAAACAAGCTCTGCAGTTCAACCAACGGGGATAACATGACAAAGCGTGCCAACCGCCGTGCTTTGGGATGGGGAGGGATTGCGACCCCAGGGCAGGAAGGCAGCAGATTGCCACTGTACATTGCAGTACACAGGGCGTGCTGATCGTGCTTGGGTGGTTTTCCCACCCAGATTGGTTTCTTGTGGCCCCGTTTTCCAGCACGGATGGCTTTAACCCCAGGCACAGCGAGATGCGGCGTGCGTCCCAGCGAACTGCCAGTTAGGTAACTCCAGCAAGTGCCCACGCAAATGGAGGAGTTCAAGCAGGGGCACGTTTCCGAGGATAATAACCACACGGATATATCCCCGTGAGGCTTTTATTTCTATAGAGCCTCTCCCTTCTGCTGCGCGCTGGATGAAAGCACTATGTACAGAAAAAAATGCATGGTAATACACCAACTGCTTTCATCACTGCCGGCAGCAGACGGGATGGAGTCTGCTCCTGGATGACAGTTCCCATCTCCCTGCACTTTCCTCTTCCAAATTCAGGCTGGATGTAAAGGGCAGCCCATGGGGAGAAGGCTCCGTGTGCCCCAGTGCCTTGCCTGGCTCCTGACAGCTATAGTGCACATCTGCAATCTGACCCAGATATTTTACCTTCTTCCCACATTGTGATACTATGGCCATGGAGATGGGGTTGGGATCTGGAGCTGCACTTTGCTGTTGGGAGTCCAAATGTTCCCAGTAATAACAGATCCCAATAATAGCAGCCCAAGCATGCTGATGCTGCTCCACAGGATGCCATAGAATCACAGAATCATTCCAGTTGGAAGAAACCACTGAGGTCACCAAGTCCAACCCAATCCATCTCACCATGCCCGCTGACCATGTCCCTCAGTGCCACACCTCCCCAGTTCTGCAACACCTCCAGGGGCGATGACTCCACCACCTCCCTGGGCAACCTGTGCCGGTGCACCACCACTCTTTTGGAGAAGAAATTTGAACCCGCTCTTTGCTTTTGCCTCCCCAGGGACGTACCAGGGCCAGTGGGTCGGAGGGATGCGCCAGGGGTACGGCGTCCGGCAGAGCGTTCCCTACGGCATGGCTGCGGTCATCAGGTCACCCCTGAGGACGTCCATCAATTCCCTGCGCAGTGAGCACACCAACGGCACGGCCCTGCACCCCGACTCCTCGCCGGCGGTGGCCGGCAGCCCCGCTGTGTCCCGGGGTGGCTTCGTCCTCATGGCCCACAGCGACGCCGAGATCCTCAAGAGCAAGAAGAAAGGCATCTTCCGTCGGTCGCTGCTGAGCGGGCTCAAGCTCCGTAAGTCTGAGTCCAAGAGCTCCTTGGCCAGCCAGCGGAGCAAGCAGAGCTCCTTCCGCAGCGAGGCCGGGATGAGCACGGTCAGCTCCACCGCCAGCGACATCAACTCCACCATTAGCTTGGGCGAGGGCGAGGCGGAGCTGTCCGTCATCGAAGACGACATCGATGCCACCACTACCGAGATCTATGTTGGAGAGTGGAAGAACGACAAGCGGTCGGGTTTTGGGGTGAGCCAGCGCTCCGATGGCCTGAAGTACGAGGGCGAGTGGGCCAACAACAAGCGTCACGGCTACGGCTGCATGACCTTCCCCGATGGCACCAAGGAGGAGGGCAAGTACAAGCAGAACGTCCTGGTCAGCGGCAAGAGGAAGAACCTCATCCCGCTGCGGGCCAGCAAGATCCGCGAGAAGGTGGATCGGGCCATGGAGGCGGCCGAGCGGGCGGCCACCATCGCCAAGCAGAAAGCGGAGATCGCAGCCTCCAGGTAGGTGGGCAGCTCTGCCCCGATGGCGGCGGGGAGAGGTGGGAGGAGGTTTTGTTCTCAGAGAGGCCAAGGGCTGTTGCTTGGGGGCTGGGAGGTGTTGTGGTGCTGGAGGCTTGGGGGATGTTGAGGTGGGTGCTGGCTGATGGTGCAGTGGGCTTGCTCCTTGGAGTTGTGCAAAGCCAAGCCTTCATGCTCACCCATGGCTAAACCTCATGGATTGTTCTCAAAAACGGGATGGATCCAGGCTGAATTGCCCCTCCTGCTCGCTTTAAGCAGGTTGTGGGTGCATGACCATCCCGAAACAGCAATAGAGGGTCAACCAGAGCAGTGCGTTTGCTGAAGGCCGTGTGACTGCAGCACGGTGGGACTGGGCTTCTGGGTCCCTGGGTGGGACAGGCAGCCATCACCTGGGAGGTGCTGGGCTATTTCCCCCATTTCTCAGCAGCCTAATAGAAGGGCTCCTGCAGTGCTGTTTCCCCAAACCCTCTCTCTGACGCAGCCCAGAGAAACCACCCTGAGGATGGTCTGTGCCATTTCAGGGATCAGATTTGACTGGAAAACAGCAGAAGAGGAGAAAAGAAAAAACATAGGGTGATATCTAATTTAGCTTAAAGCAGCGTCCAACTCAAGCGCCGTGTAGCTGACTCCCAAAATGTGCGTGGAGCTTGGTGAGCTGCAGTGAGCAACCAGAAGAGAGGTGAGCTGAAGAGGAAAGGCTCTTCTGCTGAGATCAGGGCCCTCTGCATCGCTTTTGGGGAATGGTTTGTTAAAGCACCGGCTTTTCTTTCTGTTTTCTGACCAAGTGCTGCATGTGTAGAACCCAGGGCTGTGGTTGGGGAAAGCAATGAGGCAGCTCCTCAGTTTCCTGCGCTGGATTAATTGTTGGGTCTGGATCATTTGTATTCAGCGTCTCACTTGAAATCTTTATCAGCACGTCTGCTGATGACTGATCTGCAATATGAATGAGACTCCCAGGCCTGCTTGGGGAGCATATTTGGGCTTGATGATGTTTTCTAGCTGATGTTGGACCAAGTTGTTGTCAAAGCTTTAAAAAAAAAATCCCACTCGAATGCCAGGTAGGGAACAGACTGCGGAGCAGAGGAAAGACCAGATCTTTCCGTGTGATGAGGGGATGTGAACGCCTCAAGACAGCGGGCTGAACCCTGGAAATGAAGGGCTCCTTTCTGGGACCCTGAGCATCCCCAGCTGGTCCCGGTCCTGGAAAGCCATGAGAGCAGGAGCTGGGAGAGATGTGACCTCCCACATGCTGCAGGTGCTTTAATGAGTTGTTGGCATACAAGGTTCCACCTCTAATTATGAGAGAGGAGCAGGAGGAAAAATAATCAAATGCAATAGCAATGCCGGGGCACAAACGCTTTCTCCCCCCACATCAGATGGGGGTATGCAGCCCACGACCACGTGTGCACGCAGAAAAAGGACAAATAGGATTTAGGGCCACCCCGTTAATCGTCAAGAAAGCTGCAAAGAAATAAATGAATGGGAGTGCTTCAAGGATACTCCAGCAGAGATGCAGCCCAAGTTCAGCATCGCCCCGAGCGCTGCTCAGCCCCACGCTGCTGCCAGCAGCAGATGCTCGCGAGCATCGTGACCCCCTCATCCCGCACCGCTTCCTCTCAGCTTTACCCTTCCTGCTCCAGAACAGACACAAGAAAGCGCAGCCGCACCAGGATTCACTCTTTTGATGGCACAAACATTGCCTCCGGTGTGTGGGGGTGCTGAAAAGCCCTGTATTGATTCTTCTGTGCAGCACACGGGGATGGGGATGGGCAGATTCCAACGTGACGCGCGCTGTGCATTAGCTCTGGGGTAGCATCCGCGCATGACACTCGTCCTTCCACCTGCGTTAATGGCTTATGTCGAAGGCCCAAACTCAGCAGCAAAGAGCCAAGCTGTCCGGCTGTATTCAGGCAGGACCGCAGGGCTTAGGGTTTGCTGGAGGCACAGGGAAAGAGGGTCGTTTCTGGGGCTTTGGGGCTCACAGGTGCAATATCCCACATCTAAAACCAATGAGAGCCACTGGCTTACCATCGGCCTTCATGACAGCCCTTGTACGCGTGTGTGCACGTGAATGCGTGTTCTCGTCTGTCTAATAACGTGGCTGAGTTCACTGCGCAGCCTTTCCCTTGGGGGTGGGGGAAAAATATGTGCCCACCCACGGATTTCATTAAATTTGTGAGGATTCGGTATTTTTGAAAACTCAACCGCTCTGTCAGATTTGGTTGGAATTGGCCAACACGTTCAAAAGTTATTAGTGTGGGAGTGATGGCACATAGATATATAAACAGCACAATCACAGAAGTAAGCCCCATTTCCTGAGGAAAGTAGGCTAAAAACATAGTGTACTGAAGACAAGTAAATTGGATTCTTAAAGTTGTTTCAGTCTGCACAAAGCACGATGTGATCTGCGACGCAGAAAAGGAACCTCGTTAAAGGAACGCTTTTCAGGTTCCGTAGATGATTCTCCTAAATTTTCCCTAACGCAATTAAAAGGAAAGAACATTTTCTTTCCTCTTGCTGAAATAGCTCCTGTAAAGTCATTGGGTGGGGAGAGCCATCGTTCAGGTCTGAAAAACAGAAGGTGATATGAACTATTGGTTTTTTGGATCGGGGGAGCCCTCTTTCACCCCATTAAAATGAATGTGTTGGGTGTCCTCTTTGTGCTTCATCCCCATCCCATCAGGCACGAGCCCACCTGGAAGGGTGCACTGAAGACACCAGATCCCATCTCCCCAGCAATAACGCTGATACCCACCGTGTCCATAGGCACCGGTGTGCCATGGGCAGCTAAAACACGATATCCAGTGGCTGGGCCAGCAAGCTCTCCCATTTCAGAGTTTTGGAGGAGACAGTTGGACTTCCATAAGAGAAATGGCCATTGGTGTGATGGGCAGCACTGGGACACGCTCAGCTCCACGCTCAGCACAGTGCCCGTAGTAGTCCCATAGCACTGGAGGGGATGCTGCTCTTGGGTTAGTCCTAAATAACGCGCTTCCAGGCATAATTATAGCCGCGCCATTCGCTAACGATGAGAAAAATATAATTAAGCTCAACGTACTCAGGAGGAATCGGGCTGCAAATTAGCGCGGTGTCATTCAACTTCAGAAAGTGAAACCGGAGGGGGAAAAAAAGCTAAGTGAATGAAGCCAGGAAGGATGGGAAAGGGAGGATGCTGGGGCTCTGTGGGTGCTCCTCCGGGATGCGGCAGGGCGGGCTCAGCCCCCACACGTGGTGCACAGCAGGGAGCAGCAAAGCAAGGAGAGCTGAGCAGCAAAGTGCAAGAGGTTGTCTGAGCCAAGCAGGTGCGTTCTTCAGAAAATGGAAATGCAGCCCAGGCAAAACCCACAGAAAAGAAGAGATGCGGCAGTTCCGATCCCAAACGTTTCAAGTTGCGGTAATGTCACCACCAGCAGAACACCGAGTCGTAACAGTGCTGCTTAATGCTCTCTCAGGCCTGTGCCTGCAGCTTTGCAATTGTGCTTGGCTGTGTTTGATTCCAGGATTCTTCTGCTGCGGGGGTGGCTGTGGGGTTCCCACCTCTGTCTCACCATTCACTGCAGATGGAGCCCGGGAGGATGTGTGGTGCGGGTTAAGGGGACCCCTGAAGTGTTGCGTGTCCCTTTCCTCTGGCTGGGATGGTGGGGTGAACTGGCAGCTGGAATGGGAATGGCTGAACTGGGAGAGGGCATCACCACTGCACCTTCGTTGGGACCAGTGGGGCCATTGATGGTGCTGTGTGGTACCCATTGGGAAGGCACGATCCCTCCATCCCTGTCCACACTCCCCATCCTTATCTTGAGGGCAGAGGACGGGGATGAAAGCAGAGGGGATGGATGGAGGTGACCTTCAGGTCAGGGGTAATTCCCTTTGCAGCAGTCTGTTTTCTTCCTGCCATCCTCCTCCCCAAACACCCCCAGGGCATCACATCCTTACCCACTGCAGCTCTTGCAGCCCCTGCTGTCCGCACTGTGGCTGTCTAAGTCTTCCTGCAATGCAATTTAATAACTTCCTGCTCAGACAGGACTTAGGGCATTAAACCCTTCTGCCACTGTGTCAGAAGTCAGGTGTAGCCGGCGTGCATACACAGGGCCAGGCAGTGCGTCCCCAGCTGCCACCGCGCTGAGTGCTGCGCCCAACAGATGAATGGGGGAGCTGGCTGCCTTCTGGGAGAGCAGTGCTTTTGCAGAGTAATCCCTTTTAAATAAAACAAACCCTCATTCGCTCTCCTTTGCTGCTCTCCCATCCTTCAGCCATGACCCGACTCTCTTCTTCACCACCTCTTTCCCTTCCCGTTGAGCTGAACCACCCCAAATCCACGGTGCAGGTGCGCGGCACGCATTTGTGTAACCCTTTCCAGCATTGCCAGGTGGTGATGGAACAGCATAGGCAGGGTGAGGATGGAGCCACGATCCTGGCAAAGTGCGGCTGGACGGGATGCCATAGCCCTGGGGTGGAGCAGCAGTGGTGTTTGGGGGATGCAGGAGGAAGGAGTGGCCCAGGATGGGAGAGCTGGTTGTGCTTTACCGTGGGACCAGATGGAAAGGGGGGGAGACGAAGGATCGGGAGTGCAGCGATCCCAAGAAGCAGCCATGGAGGCTCAATCAATGCCTGCCTTCCCCTCCTCTTCCTTCTCCTCCTCCTCTTCCTCTTCCTCTGTGCACAGCAGCCCATCAGTGCCCAGGTCACCTGCCTGCTTCTTAATCCAAGACCTCTACCAGCTTAGTACATGGGCTGAGGTGTGGGGCAGAATGAGCCCTGTGCAGGATGACTGCAGCCTCCCAGTCCATGTGGGACCTCACCAGCATGGGGCCCGGGGCAGGCAGAGCAGGGCACTGCCTCTGCAGCACAGGGTGAGGGGAGGAGGTGAGGAGGAGGAGGGTGGGGAAGGCTCCATCCCCTGCTTTTCCTTTCTGCCGCTGTTCAACGAGAAAAAAAAAACTGCAGCGTTGCTTTTCTCAGCGATCTCTGGGAGGGACCTCCCCCAGCCCTGCGCAGCTGCCTGGCTCACAGCCCCCGAGCCTTCCTCCCTCCTCATCCTCACCGCAGCAGCTGGCGGGGGCACACAACATCCTGCAGCGGGCCCAAGTGCCGGGTGCTGCCGTGGCATCCCACCACGTCCCACCTCCCTTACCCTCCCCTTATCCACATGAGCTGCTGTGCGGTGCACCCCAATGATGCTGCACACACAGGATATAGGGGGTCCCTGTGCTGCAGCAAGCCCCAGTGCTGCCTTCCCATCCCACGAGAGAGGCCTGCTTGCTTTTTCCTCTCCCAGCTCTCGTTTTTGGTTCCCTGGCACACGTCCCCGCCGGCTGCGCTGCTCCCACCCCAGCCTCCCACCCCCACGCATCCCTGCAGCAACCACCCCACAGTCCCCATAGTCCCCAGCCCCCCCAGCCCTATTTCCTCTCTGGAGAGAGGTAAAAGCAATATCAGGAATGCAGCTGAGAGGAAAATGCAGAGCCGGGTAAAACCATTGAATATTTTCCTTGTGGGTGCTGTTGAGCATCACTCTCATGATGCGAACTTGGGAGGAGCAGAGGGATCGTTCCCTCAGTCTGGAAATCCTGGAGCAATGAGTTCTGTGTCGCCTCGTCCATGCAGGACAAACAACAAGCCGTCCTGCCTCCCTAATCCATGAAATTAAGGGATTTGGCCACAGACCTCGCTAAGTGAATTCCCCCCCTTGGAAATCCCCGGCGGATTTAACCCATGGATCCAACCGATTATCCCCTTGAAGTTGTGACTAAGCAAGGTCCCAACTCTTCAGGGCGCTGAGCACCCTAAAATCCCCTTTTAGTGGTGACACAGCCTCCTCCATCAGCTCCTTTTACCCACCTTGGGCTCCAAGCTGGGATTTCCCAGCAGCATCTGCCTTTTACCTATCTCCCCATTCTCTCCCAGTGCTCATGCATAGCTCCTGGGGATGCTCCAGCCCTGGAAGGCACTTTTTCCAATGGGAGAGGCATGGGGCAGGATTGGGGCAGCTCACCTGAATCCTATAAATGCCTTCTCTGCTATCTGCCTGCGTCTGTCTGCTCTGTCTCTCATCACAGAGGTGAAGCATCAATAATTAAAAGCCCAGATTCTCTCCCAAGCTCTGAACCCCTTCCCCTGTTGTGCCGCCGGTTGCTTAAGTGGAAATCTTCATGGGCTCTGCCTTAGGGGCAGCACAGACCTGGGGCTGTCTGCCATCCTCAGGATGTGATGAGGGGCTGCATCCCAACCAGAGGATGCTGCGGGGTGCTTGGGGTGCACATCCACGGAGCACAGCCAGGTGCTGGCAGGCTTTGGGATGCCCCGTGAGAAGCAGGGTTTGGGGATGCGAGCTGTCCCTGGGCCTCTGCAGAGGGGGTGTTTGGAAACCCCCAGGCACCGGGGAGGAGAAACCCATAGCGGCAGCGGGGAAGCGGAGGTGAGGAAAGCATCTCCTGGGTGGGCTCTGAAGTTTGAGGCAGGCAGGAGCTGCTCGTTGCTGTGGCAACACAGAAGATGTGTATTTTTTTTCCCCCTACAGCCACTGGAGCTGCAGCCGGCAGCGCTCGCACTGCAGAGGGGTCCAGGCAGCCCCTAAGCAGCTGCACAGGGCTGAGCACAGGTCCCTTTCCTTCCTGCCTGCCCCATCCGGGCTCTGGGAACCCACAAGTGTGGGTCAGCTCTGGGCAGCACTTAAAAGATGGGAAATGTCACCCAACACTGCTATCCCTCCTCCCATCCCCGTGGAGAACAGAGCTGTGGGGACCGCTGGCAGCATCCCAGCTCTGAACATGGTTTGCAGTGTTTTAGTGTCTGATGTTGCTTTTTGTAGGGCCATGTGGGTCCGTGTTCAACCTAACCCTGCACAGGGCCTGGTTGCACTGGGGGATGTCGGTACCCTGGCCCTGTCCCCTTGGGCACCTTCCAGGGCGGCATTAAGCAATGGGGTTAATGGGGGGCTGTCAGGGGGGGTTTCCTGTGTGCTGCGCACAGTCAGCGATGCAGGAGCTGGAGGTGGCAGTGGGGATGGAGATGATGCTGCTGCATCCCGCACGGGGCTGTCCCTGGCTTCCCATTACCACCAGCTCCATCCCAGTGAGGCACCAAGAGCTGTGCCCATCTCAGCTCGTTCGGTTTCCGAGCACCTCCTGTAGCCCCGGTGGTGGAAATGCGTTTTTCCATCACTCAAAGGACTGAACCATCTCAGTCCTTCCCTCATCTCCCTGCCCTATCACACAGAAAGGAGCGCTCTCCCCACCCCACAGGGCTGGAGGCAGCAGAGAAATCCCAGCGGGTGAGGCTGGATATCTCACACCGCTCCTCCGACAGCTGGAGAGCATCCGTCAGCACTCCCAAGGCAGTGTCAGCTCCATGTCCTGGCCCGGCTCCAGGCTGTGCTGGAACTCAAATATGAAGTTCAGTGAAACAAGTCTGTCGCTGGCTCTGGGCAAGCTTTATTGCAGTTTGCTTTGCAGTGGAGGGGGGGTTTGCTGCTGAGCGTTGGCTGGTTGCAACGCTGTGTGGCCAGAGGCACATCGCAGAGCATCCCTCTCCATCACGTCCTACAGGGAGAGGAATGGCTCCTGAGCTCAACATCATGCTGCGTCTTTCAGGCTTCTGGAGCTCCCACAGCAGAAAAAATAATAATATATATATAAAATGGCCTGGGAATCTTGTTTGCCAAATGTCTGTTTTGCTTGAGGAGACCAGAACTTGTGAAACTGCCAAAGCAATTCAGCCAAAACCCAAAAGGGGTAAAGGGTTAGGGAAAGAAAGAGAGGCTTTTTCCTCGTGGTTCTGTTGTTTTGCTTCAGAATCTGGGTTGACTCATTCTTCTTTAGGCGTCAAAATGAAACTGAAATTAAACGGATGGATCTGCTTTTCCTGCCCGTAAGCTTCTCCTTCGCCTCCTCTCCTTCACTTTGGCTTTTTTGCTGGAGTTCCCCACATTCTCTTCTTCCAAGTGTTTTTCCTTTGGCTGTAGGGAAAGCCTCTGACATGACCCAAAGGGCCAGGCTGTGCCGATAGCTCCCAGATGGGCTTTGGGGATCCCCTGGAGCTCAAGCAGGGGCTCCCCCAGCTCCCTGCGCCCATGCCTTGGTTGAGTTCCTCTCCCTGTGCTGCGCCTCTGGCACTGGAGTTTCTACCCCACTCTTCATCCCATATGTGGCATCAGCCTGCTGAGGAGGTCGATGTGGAAGATGGGGAGGAATGGGCTGTTCTGGGGAGTCTTCTGGTGAGGGATGCTGAAGGTCCACCACATCCTTCCAACCTGCAGCATGGGGCAGCCGTCCTCCGGGTCCCACCAAGCCAGGCTTTTCTACCAGCCTTCATCCACCCCAAGAAGGTTGGCCCTAATTATTGTCTGGGGTGATCCAGTTCCAATCCCATCTCTGCCCTCCTCCCGTCAATAAATGCAGGTGGATGGTTGGCATCACACCAAGCCCCCTATCCACACCCTGCACATCCGCACTGTGGTCATGCCTTAGGGGCACAGTTAGTGGGCATGGTGGGGGTGGGTCTATGGTTGGACTAGACGGTCTCGGTGGTCTTTTCCAACCTGAATGATTCCATGATTCTGTGATTCTATAGTTCTCTGCCACCCATCAAGCCCATGGTGGCTCCCAAAATAACAAGCTGCCCCTATGCACAGGGATGGAGGAGGCCCCAAGCGGTGCCATGTTGGAGCCGGCTCGCCCAGAGACAGAGAGATGCAATGGGAATGCGGGATCCAGCCTGGAGTCATTACAGTCAGCAGCATGCACAGCCAAACTAAATGCTACACGTGTCCAAGCAGGCTGAGTTATGGCTGCTCTGGGAGCTCTAACTTGGCCTGTTGTGCATTTAAAAATCTCCACCCAAATGCGGCATTGATGTAGGGCTTTTCTGCCGCTCTGTTTTTGCATTTAATACAGACAGTATAGATCTGCAGTGTGCGGAGGTTCCAGCAGTGCCCAGGTTCCTCGGAGATTTTGTGCCTTCGTTTGCTTTTTCTTGGTTCTTTCTTCTTCTCTTCCTTGCCAAGGGTTGTCAGTGATTTCTTCCAACCTGTTTTGCCTCCTGCCTGGAAGTGGCAGGATCGTTTGTAATGCGCTATTTTTGCACGGGGTTAGAGGAGCGTTTGTGGCGTGTTTGTGCCTTTGGGACGTGTGCGTGGACGGCTGTCTGCAGGCACTCTAAAAGAGCAGGGACCAGAGGGACCTCACTGTTTCCCGTTTCCCCTCTCATCATTCAAATGGGCCTTTTCCATGATGTACATGGATAATTATCCAGTGAAAACATGGAAGCCTGCCCCATCCAACCCACAGTGGCTGGAAGAAGGAAACATCTCCCCTGCCCATTTCTTCCCTTTCCCTGAAGCTAACTCTTCCCACACCCTCCTCCAAGTGCGTTCCTGCAGGTCGTGCATCACCAGCCGTCATTTTCCAGCAGCTGATGAACCTCCCAGCATTGCTGCAAGTAGAGATTCACAGAAGGGTTGGGTTGGAAGGGACATTAAAGATGATCCAGTTCCAACCCCTTGCCACGGGTTTGTTGCCAACCACTAAATCAGGCGCCAGGTCAGGTTGCCCATAGCCCCATCCACCTGACCCTGAGCACCTCCGGGGACGAGGCACCCACAGCTTCTTTGGGCAGCCTATGCCATGGCCTCACCATAACTCATATGTTTCCAACTTACAAGAGAATGGGAAACTCCATCCCCGGAGCTGGAGTTTGTTCCCACCTGTCTCCATTTGGACTTCATCGATGCTGTCCTTCCTTCAAAGCAAAGCCCCACTCCTGCACGCAGCTCTGGGCCTGAAGGACTGAAGCACCGGGACAGGCAGGTGCTGCCCAGCGTCATCGCTCACCCACATCCTCCACAGCTTCATTACAAGTGACAGATGGCAGGAGATGAGACTCCCCCTCCAGATGTTAATTATCTCAGGAGCTGTAAATAATGTCTCACGGCAGCTTGCACATCGTCTTGGGCGTGAAAGATCCATCCGCTTTACCCTTGCTGGGGGCAAATAAGGAAAGGAAGGATGCTCACCAGGAGAGAAACCCATGGGTCTGCCTGTTCCGCGTGTCCCTTCACCGGGAGGGATGCTGCAGAGCATCCTGGCCAGTGGTGGTAGATTTGCCTCTGGGTACCAGAGCCATCCACCCACCCCATATAGGCTGATGGTTGGACCAGATGATCTTAGTGGCCTTTCCAACCTTAATGATTCTGTGATTCCGTACGCCCCAGCCCTCTGAAATCTATTTGGCTGTGCCAGGCTGGCACTTATTGTTTAGCACTGATAGGGATAACATAAAAAAATAGAAGCATCCCTGTGACCGATTTGGGATGGTGGCCGTAATAAGGTGAGCTGGAAAGCATGGAGGCATTAAGCCTTTGGCTGCTCGCATCCTGCACTGAGGAGGACCTGGCTCAGGGTTTGGGGGCCTGCACAGTCAGGTGATGCTTTGGTGGGCTCACCCTTCATCTGTAAGCTTGAAAAACACAGAGGTGGAGGAGAACTGGCACAGGAGCCTGGAGCAAGGAGCTCAGTGGGAACTGGCCCCATCCCCATGTTCCCATGAATTTAGCAGAGCCTCAGCTGGGACAGGGGTGCCTGCTGCCCTCAGTGCTTGGGAATGGCACAGGGAAAATCAGACTTGGGCTTTTGACCAAGGTATTTTCCACAGTTCTCCATATTTCTTGGGCAACATCGAACAGCTCCATGGAGGGAAGCTTCTGGTGATGGGAACTTTCCTGCTTCACCCCAGCACGGAAGCAGCAGAGCTCCCCATCACCATGAGTGCCCCATGCAGAGCTCCGACCTGGGGGATGGGGCTTCACTCCCCCACCCCAAATCTCCACCCTGGGGCTGGAGCCGGGCAGCCAGGTGCTCTCCTTGCTATGCACAGCACCTGCTTTCTGTCTGGCTGCAGATGTTTTTGGCTGCATTACGTCATGTCAGAGGTCACATTAGCTGCTTTTTGCTTCTTGATTAAGCATTCCAGCAACAGGGGAGGGGTGGTAAAGGAAAAAGTAGATGGAGGAATCAGGCAAGGCAAACATGCTTGTGATAAGCAGGTAAATGGGAATTTATGCGCAGATAGCTAATTGGTGTGTCTAATATTCCACCCCCTGAACACCGGCACTGTATTACTGCCTTCACAAATCACTCAAGGCAAGCCTAGTGCAATAACAACCCAGCCAGGAGAGCTGTGAAAAGAGTCAAGCTGGAATTAAGAGTGGGTTTTATCGGGGCAATAAATGCCAGATAGTGAAAATAACAAACAGGTTGTTAATTGCTGCCATCTCCCAACTCCCTGAAGGAAGCGTCTAGACAGAGCCCGGCCCTGGGTCGCAGCTGCCCCGGCTACGGGGCTGGTCTTATGGGGCCAGCAGGGTGCTGCATGTGGGCTGGGAAAGGATGCTGAGCGGAAGCCCCGTGGGCACGGGCACGCAAGATGGGTTTGCAGCCCTCCCCAGCAGCACCACGTGGCCACGCGGCCACGCTCTGCCCTAAATCAGCCGTGCTCCCGCAGAGGTAGAAGCCAGACAGTCTGCAGCGGCTATTAATAATTCAGTCCCCATTTGTCCCATCGAGGAGAGTGGGAAGAGCGGCCAAGCGTCGGGGTTTGAGACAGCCCCGGGGTGGTGGCAGATCCCATGCCGGGTGGGGTTGATGTTGGGTTGCTGTGGCTGGGGCTGCATCAGCGCTCACCCTCTTCCCCTCAGCTCTAGGGTTGGTTTACCGGCATCGATCACTCGGGGACTTTTGCTTTACGGCTCTCGGTGCATCTCAGCTTGCTGCAATTAGGGCCAGATCCTGCTCTCAGCTGTGCCAATGGGAGTGTGAAACAACCCCGGCCAAGTCAATGCAGCTGAGCGTGCTGCAGCCAAGCAAGCTTTGTGCACACGGGTGGTTGGCCCCAAGGCAGCCACCAAACAGAGCCAGGTGGGAAGCGGAGACTTCCGTGCCCCAAGAAATGCTCTCGCTGAATTTTTCCCGAAGTATTTTCTAGCAGTTACCGTGTGTTAATTGAATTTTGCCATTGAAAAACGCATGACCCTCTGTAATGGAGGGAGAAGACGTTCCTCCTATAGGAAGATAAAGATGCATTTAGAGAGAAAAAAAAAAGAAACAAAAAAGCAAAACACAAAAGCTGCCTGATTACATATTGACCTGAGAGACAAAGTGGATCCAATGGAGCCAGCCTGGTCCCTTAGGAAAACTTGAGGCTGCTCATTATGGCCCGAGATGAGCTCACTGCCGGTGTAACTCCATCCACACTGCTTGCGTGTGCCTATGGGCAAGCAGCGCTCCTCAGCAGGACCCCAAAACACATCCCTGGTGAGGACTGCGAAGCCCAGGTGGCACAGAGAGGGCACTCGGGGTGTTCCCAGAGGTGGGCATGCCAGAGCCAAACACAGCCCGTTTCTTCATTTATTTCACCCCTAACAATAATAGATAGGGTGTGCCCGGACACGCCATGAGAACATGGCACGCAGGGTTTGCTCCTCTTGTGTTGTGTGTTGAAGTCTTATTGAAGAAAAGAGTGCAGCACAGGAGAAGGCCTTAAGAATAGTTCTGATCGTCAGCTTTCCATTAATCATTCCGTTCAGCTGTTGCAACAAAGCTTTGCTGTAGGATCGGGCAGTTCAAGGGGCAGCAATGGAGATGCCAATGGGAGCCATGCTTCCTGCCATGGGGGAATTGCTGTCCGACTCCACCTCAGCGCACAGAAGCAGCACAGCAGCAGTTTTGTAACTCCCTGGCATGCCTGGATCCCACTGAGCAAGGGACGGCTTTGTTTGCAAAGGAACAGAAATCCCCCAGCAAGAGCTGCCATATGGATTTTGGGAAACAGCCCTCCTTGCCCAGAAATGCTGCCCATATGATTCTTCGTCACATTTAAGCCACAAACAGTGCGGATTTCCCAGTATCCACGCAGCTGTCTTTGGCCCCAGACATAGGCTTTTCTCAATAAGTCTGTTACTTATTTTTTTCTCAGAAGAGAGTCTGTTTTTCTTACGGGAACACAAGGGAAAAAGGAGCACGGAGGATGGCTCTCATCAGCCCACGCTTTGATGAACCCGGGCATCACCTTTACCACTCCGTTCCAGAAATATTTCCAATGGTCCACAGATCTCCAGACTAAATTTGTTCTCCTGCCAAAGCTCTCTGTTAGCCTAGACACCGCTCAAGCCTTGCCTGGACTTGATTTTGCTTCGTTTCTTCCCAAAGAAAGCTCACTCCTTTATTTCTCACCCAGTCCCGGGCATTGGTTTTGCAGCACAAACCCTCTTAGTGCATGCAGAGCCGGGCTGGAGTCACTGCTGGCATTCCTGAAAAGCCATGTTCTTCCTTTCAGATCAGTTTATTTCAGCTTCTTATAGATTAGCCGGAGCTGATAAACTTGGCATTACGAGGCACTCGCAGGTATTATCCCTTCCCCTGTCAGTTCTGGCCAAATCGCAAGAGATCTGCAAAGATTTGCAGAAATGTTTGGTTGCAGTTCCCCCTGCCTCCTGCCAGCTTGACCACACGCCCGGTCTCGGAGAGCAGTGAGTCAGCTTGGCAAAGCCCAATAAATGAAGTAGCCCAAAGCCGCTTGAGGACCAGAACGGACCCATGGGTCTCAGGAGCTCCAAACCACCCCAACATCCCCCTCTGACTCTTCCCAGCACCATCCGTGCTGAAACACCTCCGACACCATTCTGTTTGGGTGCTCAGTGGGCTAAGATGAGGTTTGGAAGTTGTAGCCGTCCTCAAAAGCCCCTTTGCGTTTGAGTGCCTCAATATTGAGCGCTCTGCCCATTTCCGTTACCTCGGGACGTGTTGCTCCTTCTCCCATGCTCATCCATTGATGGCAGAGGAAACCCAACGGAGCATCTTCCAGCAGAGGCACAACTTCTGGACAGCTGAGACGAGGTGCAAGGGGCACCAAGTCTTTGCAAACAGCAGCATTTGTCCTCAGCTCGTTGCAGGAATTGAGAGCACCATGGGCAACGAAGGGACCAATTCAGCCTTATTTTGACTGTGGTTTCTAGGGTTTAGCCCCTCTGACTCACTGTCCGGTTTCAGAGTTGGGCAACATCCCACCAAAATCCCCACCTGTAACTGGGAAAGGTGAGAAGATCAGTACCCATGGAGAAAGAACCGCTTTACATGGAAAGAAAGTCAATTAACCGGGGAATTAAGATTTAGTGCACGCCACGAGCAGCAGGCGTGTATAAAGGAGACAGCTGTTAAATTTAGTATGTGACAAAGACATGCGAGCACTAACTGGATTACTTGCATTTATTTGGGAATACTTATGTATTTTATTATGCAATGTATAGATCATCATAATTCTGCTTTTCACTCCAACGGCGCCTCTCCTGCAAGCATCTTAGAGAGCATTACAAACAATTAAGCCTGCCTGCGCCTCTGTGCAGCAGTCAGCGCTCTATCTGCTTTGTGGGCATTGCAAATGTTTTAGATTGGAGATGACTTAATTAATGTGATTGATTTTAGCTCTGCCTGGGTCAAACCCCCAAGCAGCTGCTCTTACTGGGCTGAACCGTGGGGATGAACTGGTCCAGAAGTTGCTGGAGTGAGTTTTCCAAGGATGGAAAGCCATGATGTCCACCAAAGGGGTGGACAGTCATCATCCCAAGGGGATGGAAAGCCATCAACTCAAGGGGATGGAAAGCCATTAACATCAGAGGGTTGGAAAGCCACCCACCCAAAGGGATGGAAAGCCATCAGCCCAAAGGGACAAAAAGCCAACAACCCAAAGGGTTGGAAAGCCACTTACCCAAAGGGATGGAGAGCCAACAAACCCTAAAGGGATGGAAAGCCAGCAACCCCAAAGGGATGGAAAGCCAACAAACCCTAAGGGGATGGAAAGCCAGCAACCCCAAAGGGATGGAAAGCCAACAACTCCAAAGGGATGGAAAGCCATCCACCTCAAGGGGATGGACGTTTTGAGCCATTTCAGTGTAGAGATGGGAGCCAATGAGTCCGTGAGAGAGGATCGTGGCACAGATGCTCCCTGCAGGCTCCTCCAGCATGCCCTTCCATTCTGCAGACAGCTTCGTCTGTCCCCAGGACTGCTTGTGAGCGGCACAAGCTGCTCCCAGCCTCCTTCGCTGGCACAGTGCTGGAAGAAGTGACAGATAGCTCCAGCTATCTGCCTCCAGCTGCCTCTCCAGGGAGCAGATCTGGCGGCAGCATGTAATCCTGCCTGCTGAGTGCGGTCCAGACACCACCAGCCGTTATTAATCCTTTGTACCAGGCCCGCGGGGACCGGCAGCATGCTGTCTGAGAGCACTGCAGCGCAGTAGGGACGGGCCCTTCTCCGGGCTGCTCCCAGGTCGAGGAGATGGAGGAGGCAGAGGAGGATGGAGGAGCACTGGGAGCTGATGGACGGACCGCTGAGAAGTCCCCATGGGACAATCTCAGGCAGGCAGCATCCTAAATTCAAGCCTCAGCTGGCACCGTTTGTAGATACCCCACACCTGGAGGTGCCCAAGGCCAGGCTGGATGGGGCCCTGCGCAAGCAATCTGGTAGGCAGGTTGGAACTGGAGCCAAGCCATTCTATGATGCTGTGATTACTGTAGAGCAATCGCTTTATATGCTAAAAAAGCACTGATTAGGACAAAGACAACTCACTGGCACTTAAAAAGAAAGGAGAGGGGGGCAGGGGATGCTTGCATCCTGCCTGGGTTTGGAGGGGTGATGGGGCACAGCTGCGCTCCCCGGCTTGCGCTGCGCGGTACGGAGCGAGGCACGTTGCTGGCCCTGTTTTCCATTTATAGGAGCCTGTCAGAAATGGCACTCCTCTCCGAGCAGATGTCGAAAAATTAGAGGGAATTCAGAGAGCAGCAGAGGGAAAAAAAAAAAAAGAAAAAGAAAGGAAAAAAAAGTGATTAAAGGAGATGGAGGGACTGCTTTTGGAGGGAAAAGGAATCAGCGGAGCTATTTATATCGCTGCCTGCACCGGGGCGGGGAGGAACAGGAGGATTTTTAAAGTGCCTCGAGAGCTTAACTGAGGGGAGGGGACACCTCCGGAGGATGCGCTCTGTGCCATAGGGTGCGGATGCTGATCCATCCGACGCGGTGCTGGCTGAGCACAGGGCAGCCCCAGGATCTCCATCGTGTCCCAGGAGCCTTAGGGTTTGCTGGGCGCTCTTTGGGTTTCTCCCTGCCTTGCTTTGGCTGCTTTCCTTGCCTTCGGTCTGCAGGGTTTGCTTTAGGGCTCAGCGCGGAGATGCAGGACGGAGATCTTGGCAGGTGGTGCGCAGGGCTGTGCTGAGGCGTGGGGATGCTTTGCAGATCAAAGGCTCCACCGTGCCTTTAACACAGCCCTTTATGCAGCGCTGAGTCCCCTCTGAAGATCTCCACTATCGCAACCGCTCGGAGCTGAGATCGCAAAGCGGTGACGCATTAACGCCGCTGGACACAGCAATGCCCAAACCCTTTTGGTTGGGTTTGGGGGGACTGAGCGAAACCCCAAGCGGTGCTATAATCCTCTGCTCACACCCCTGTCTCTCTGCTTGCCTTGCAGGACCTCCCACTCCCGGGCCAAGGCGGAGGCGGCCGTGACAGCGGCGCAGAAAGCCCAGGAGGAAGCGCGCATCGCCAGGATCACTGCCAAAGAGTTTTCGCCTTCCTTTCAGCACAGGGAAAACGGTCAGTGCGTGGTGCCCCCCTGGATGGCCCCACATTGCACATCTCCCATACCAGAACTGAAAAAAATGAGCCCTGCACAGAGGGTCGGTGTGTGCCCGCAGCTTCCCAGCCCCACTGGGTGCCCATAGCACCGGCTCGTATGGGTTTATCTTGCCATATGCAACACAATGCTCCACCCTGTGCAGCCCTATCGTAGGGACTTTGGCTTTTTGCACTGAAACAATTCCATTTTTTAACTCATAGTCTCCGATGGTCACCCAGAAAACAAACACTAAGGGCTCCAAAAGCAACATGCAAATTCAGAGGATCCCAAAGGCGCTCACTGTTTTACCCCCATGGCTTCTAGGGCCAAGTTTGTTGTTTCCTTTGAGTGTTTGGGCTTTGTAAGTGTGTGTTACGTGGTCCTTCACTGCGAAGGCGTCAAGGAACACGTGCTCAGGGTTTGCCCAATGGCTTTGCGTGCGTTTACATGCGCACAGAGCCATGCTTCCCTCTGGCATCTCCAGCATTTCTACCAAGTTCTGCCCATCGAGGGGTGAGGTTTGCTCCAGGTGTGGGGGAGCAGACGGTGCCCAGCGGAGCAGTTTGCTCTCAGGAATGTCTCCGGGAGGAGGAAACCGGGGACGCGCAGCCCACGGGAGGATTCGCCCCACCAAGGCTGCGCGTAGAGGGGTGGGAGGGACAGATCCAAATCCCCGCAGCAATAATTAACATAGTAATTAATGTATGTGAATGGCTTTATTCAAAACTTTTCCTGCACCGAACCCTCATTAGGAGGCGTCTGTCATTATTTTTTCCCCTCTCCAGCTCTTTAACTGGAGATTACTCATTCCCCTTAATTGCTCGAGGGCTGGTGCCGGTGACTCACGTCGGGGTGCTGCTCGCCAGGCAGAGGGGATCTCTCGACCCCACCAGCCCATGCAGTGGGGATGCTGCAGAGCCCCGCACTGCTCCATTTTTGCTGGTAGAAAGCACACCCCTCAGCTCCCCTCCACCCACAGACCTCCAATTTGTGTATCGGAGATCTGAGCTTTTTCACTGGGCTGCGTGGTCCCCGGGGCTTCCTCAGCCCTGAGATATTCCTCGTCTCCATTTCCTCTTGGCTGTTTTAAAGCACCTCTTGGAAGGATGTTTTTAGGTAATGCATTTTTTACTAGCTGCTGGATGGGGACGCGGTGCACGGATGGTGGTGGGGCTCGTGCTGCTGGCGCTCACCCCTCGGTGGGTCATGCGTGAGAGAAGGGGGGAAGGAGCTTCCATTTAGAGCACATTAAAAAACAAACACACCACCCAAGACGTGGGGAGCCCTGGGACACGTGCTCTCCTTGAAGATGCCATGGCCGTGCACGGCTGCCTTAATCCTCCTGCTGGAAATCCAGATTTGGTGCTGTGCATCCTCCGTAGCGCTCTCACAACGGTTCTTCCAGGAACATCACGTGCTCGCCGGCTAATTTTAGCACAGAATAATTGTTGAACATCCTTGGGTGCCGAAAGCCGGCAGGACGGCACCGTGCATCTGTCGCATTCCCCCGTGAAGAGCAGCCCACGGCCCTGCCTTGCTGCCCGACCCCGAGCCCCAGCCAGGGCTGCACAACACAGGGGGTTAACACACGTAGGGAAGGAGAAGCAGAAATAGCTCAGCCCATTGCAGGTCTGGGTGGGGGAGATTTGAGACGGGGTGAGGATGGAGGGACTTGCTTCGTGGGCATGGTGGGGACGGGTCAGTGGTTGGACTTGATCACAGTGGTCTTTTCCAACTTCAATGGTTCTATGACCCCAGGGTGAGGATGCTGGAGCGTGGTAGGGCTTTCTGACTTCTATTTCGGGGCTTAGGGTGGCTATGAGAGCTTAGGCTGATGTGAAGGGGATGGAGCAGAGTTGTGAGCAGGCTGAGGCTGGTGCTGGGGTGGTTGGAGCTGGTGGGAAGCTTTCAAGTCCTTGCATCTCCATTGAGAGCCCTGGAGACCTGAACAGGGGAAGACTGCTCAAAGCCTGAGACAAGCAGGCATGCTCAAGAGGACAGGAGAAAATGGGCTTACGTTGCACCAGGGGAGGTTCAGGTTGGATATTAGGAACAATTTCTTCCTCTGAAAGAGCAGTCAGGCTCTGGCACAGGCTGCCCGGGGAGTGGTGGGGTCACTGTCCCTGGAGGTGATCCAGAACTGCAGAGATGTGGCACTGAGGGATGCGGTCAGTGGGCATGGTGGGATGGGTTGCACTGGACTTGGTGCTCTTAATGCTCTTTTCCAACCCGAATGATTCTACAGTCCTAACTATCAAGTGAGCCTGCACCAACAGCTGGCTGCACCTGAGCCATACCAGCAGCTTCCCATACGTAGCCATGTATTCCCTCCCCTCCTCGGTTTCCCACGTGTGAGCCAGGAGGACGTGGAGCGGGAACATCTCCCCAGCAGCCCCAAGCCCACCTGCCTGCATTTTCCCCAGAAAGCTCTCAGGGAGTTATTCTGCATCAAAACGGAGCGGTGAGCTCCACCTTTCTCCTTCATTTCGTTTCCCACCGGTACAAGGATTGCCCGGGGACCCCGGATAAACCCTGGGAAACCCATCCTCCCACAGACTCACAGGGAAGCAACGAAGACTGAGCTATTTGAGTGCTGTCCCAAAACACGAAGAGAATTTCCCGTGGCAAACAATGCAGGAAAGAAAACACATTAGGAGCCCGATTTCCCATTGAGAAATTACTTCAGCAGGAAAATTCCATGCAGCCCCGCTCCCGCTGACCTCCCCCGCAAGTCCTCCAGTGGGGACATCCATCAGCATCTCAGGTCACATCACGGGGGGCACAGGGATGGCTCCCCAAGAAGTTGCACGAGAGAAAGTGGCTCAGCAAAAGCAAAGAGATCAGAGCGGGCGCTTCCGAGCAATTATTTTTAAACCATGGTAAGAAATTGAGTTCTTCTCTTTGAGACTCATTTCTTGTCTAGCCATAGCAATTGCAATTAGACGCATTTCAGGGGCATTAGGCAGTTAATATATTTATCAAATTATTCATGTAATTTAGCACGGTTTTAGCTGAGTACAGCTATGCCTTGAGAGGGTAAAACGAGACTTAACCACCGGTGGCTTGCGCCCCTTCAAAATAATTCAGGGTCTCATGAAGGATTAATACAACTCAGAGATTTTTAGTTGTGCTTCTCGCCTGTTGGCTGCCTGCAGAAGGCACTCAGCTGCTCCTGGAGTGCCCGACCCCAGGGAGAAGCCACGTGGTGTTCCTTGGGCTCAACGCGTCATGCCTTTGCTCTCAGTCTGGTAGCACGGGGTGTGCATGGGGTCTCTGTGCTGCGGTCCCTACCCGGCCCTGTAGCTTCCTGGCCACCCAACGCTCATCCTTCCTCTTTGCCATTAAAAGAAAACGAACAGAAATAATCCTGTTTCCTTTCCCCCCTCTCTCCTTTCCCCCCCAACCGCCCCCTGAAAAGGGCTCGAATGCCAGAGACCCAAGCGCCAGAACTCCAGCGACGACATCGAGGTCCTCTCCACCGGCACGCCGCTGCAGCAAGAGAGCCCCGAGCTCTACCGGAAAGGGACGACGCCGTCCGACCTGACCCCCGAGGACAGTCCTCTGCAGAGCTTCCCCGCCAGCCCCTCCTCCACGCCGCCGCTGGGCCCTTCCTGCAGGAACAAGAGCGCGCACTTCTCCAGGCAGGTCTCGGTGGACGAAGAGAGGGGTGGGGAGATCCAGATGTTGCTGGAGGGGCGCGGCGGGGACTACCTGCGACCCAACAGCTGGAGCGAAGAGAAGGTGGGAGGGACGCGCGGCGTGCGAAGCGGGACGCTGCGCAGCGGGTCGGCCAACGTCCCTGAAGACTACCGAGGGCGGAGCGGAGGGCACAAACACTCAGCCTCCAACCACAAGCAAAGAGAGAGGTGGACAGATTCCCCAGCCACGGTTTCTTGGACTTCCCACCACAGGTCCCACAACCACAGCTCAGGGAGCTCCAAGCTGCTTGAGCTAGACGAGGAGAAGATGAGCAATTACGAGATGGAGATGAAGCCCCTCATGAGGATGGATTCTTATATGCAAGAGATTCACACCCAAAAAAGACACTATAGCAAAGGGGGACCCTGCAGGAGCATGGCTGACGACCACCGCGGGGAAGAGCGGGGCTTCGGGGTTCAGAGACTGAGGTCTAAGTCCCAGAACAAAGAGAATTTCAGGCCAGCTTCCTCTGCCGAGCCTACGGTGCAGAAACTGGAAAACCTGAGATTCGGGGACAAAGCTGAGCCCCGGCTACTAAGGTGGGACTTAACCTTCTCCCCGCCACAGAAATCCTTACCTGTTGCACTAGAATCCGAAGAAGACAGTGGGGATGCGCTCAAATCCAGTACGGTAAGTAGGCAAAATTGTGTGTTGAGATCTGGCTGAGAATGCCGGTGCAGAGCTGTTGTGGGACTGCGGTGAGCCCTGAATTGCTGCGGGTCTGTGCCTGGGATCTCCCCTCTGTTCTCCCTTGCAGCATTAGAAGGTGATGCGGGGTTTCCTCTGCAGATTCTTTTGGTGGGAACAGTTGTTTTGTGGCTGGAGGATGCAAGCGGGGAAGTCTGGGCTATGCAACCTATCCCTGGGGGCCAGCAATAAGAACACGTGAGCTGGTGGGCATGGAGCGTTCACTTGGGGGAAAGGTGCAGGGGCAGGTGGGGCTTCGGTGATGCTTCCTTATTGGGTTTTAGCAACAGAACTTCATGCTGGCCCAGGGCGTGACATGACCCAAGGGTGTGACATTGACCCAATGGTGTGACATGACCCAAGGGCATGACGTGACCCAAGGGTGATGCATAACTCTAGATTGCAACATGACCCAAGGGCATGACGTGACCCAAGAGTGTGACATGGCATTCCTGCTCAAGTCGTGGTGGTTGGGCATTGCATTGACTTGCAGCACCTCTCCACCGCCGTGTGGTGCCGAAGCAGTGGCCTTGTACTAGGGAACCAGGTGGAGCAGGGCATGTCACAAATGGGTTCGGCTCAGTCCGTGCAGGCAGGTGGATGCAATTCAAGCAGTGAAAGCAATGGGCAACTACAACGAGGGTGATGGGCTAGCCAGGAGCTCTACAAGTTAGGAAGAAGAGCATGAGCACACTTCTAGCAGGACCACAGCTTATGGGACTTGGATAACAGCCCATGGGACATCTGTGGGTTCCTCACTGTGGGATGACAGCGGCTCATTGGAGATGGCTGCTGGGAAGAGCTGGAGTTGTTCAGGCTGGAGAAGGGGAGACAAAGCAGTCTTCAAGCGTATAACAGCTGCTGCAACACAGAAAGCAATAACGTGTCCTCAAACAGAATTAATGGGCTTAAATTTGAGCAGAAGAGGCAGGGATGAGCCATTAGCAACCGCTGGTGAGTTGAGGGTTGGGATCGATTCCCTGGTGGCTGGGAGGGAGGAGGTGGTGCGAGAGCAGCTTGGGCATCTGCAGCTCGGGTACAGCTTGGATGAAGCTGAGCTCTGCGATTTCCAGGGTCCTTCCTAGCCATCGTGTTTGGTGATTGCAGGACTGGCACCGAGAGCAGCTGCCTCCCTTCCCCCCGTGTTTTGCAGTGCTGGTGGTCTGATGGGGGGAGTGGGGAAGTCAGCACTGCCCCAAACGTCCCCTCATTGAGTCAGGCAGGGCTGGATGGGTCCCGTGCTGCCAGCAGATGGGAGCAAACGGGTGGGAGAAGGAAGCAGTGGCATCTCAGCCCGTGAGCAGCCGGGATGCTCCAGGCCTGCCGCGATAAATCACCCCCACACGCAGCCCTGTAGCTTTCTGCCTTCCTATCCATCCTGCAAGCTTCAGCGCAGGCTCCGAAGCACCCACACAGCATTTCAGAGGAGCTGAAGGCAGCGTGTCTGCTGGTGGACCGCACCGCAGGACGCAGCAAAACCAGAGCTCCCAGTATGAGCGCGCACCGCTGAGCTGCAGCTTGGGATGCACGGATCCTAAGGCAGCATCGCAGCGATGGCAATTTGGGGTGAACGCCGGACGGTGCCCGGAACAGCCATTAGGCTGCGCATCGTCCTTTTAAGCGCTGTCGCTGCGAAGCAGCATGTTCGGTTTTCTCACATTCATAACCGAGGGTGGAACAGATGGCGGAGGTTTGGGAGGAAGCTAATGTAATACAGAGGAAGGGATAATATGCAGATTTAAATAACCCACAACGCCAGCAACAATTTGTTCTAGCGGGAACAGCAGTGTGCTAGCAGGGGCGGCTGCAGCAGCCGGGCAGCAGCGCGGGGTGGTGAGCAGGGGCAGCCGGGTGCCACCCCCGTGTCCCATCCTACAGCACCACCGTGACCTCGCCTGCCCCTTCTGAGCTGAGGTTCCTTTGGTTTCCATTCTCCTGTGAGGTCGTTCCCTGAGGCCGCCGCTCCACGTTTGGTGTTCTGCTATTAGGAGGGGACGTCGGGGTTTCAGGGTCACACCATAAAATTCCGCTCGGAGCCGCCTGATCTCTGTGTGCGCTCACGGAACGGGCCCGTATCGGTCGTCACCAGGATGGAAGCACAGAGCCATGCATCGGGACCGTGCGTTGTCAGGTTAAGGGACTTAACGTGGACATCACTGTCCCTTCTGGCCCCGAGGGCCACAGAGCTCAAGCCTGTGTCTGAGCGGGTTCCCAGAGCCTTTGAGATGCTCTAAAATGGGAAAGGAAGAAGGGAATTGCTGAGCTGCTGGAAGGGGACAGGTTTCTAAGATGCCAGCAGCTCCTTTCATCCATCGGTGTGAAACACACTGTATTTTTAGGCCTGAGGGGTGGAGAAAAAAGGACATAACCCTTTTCTGCAGGTGCCGAACATCTGCAGCCCCCAAAAAAGGAACAGGAATGCTTCAGGGATGCAGGTCCCCAGCACGGCTGTGGGAAGGGGCCCCCGTCTGCCTGTCCCCATTCAGGGGCACCACAGGTATTCAGACAGAAGGCAGTGGGATGCGAGCGGGCTCGATGCTCGGCCCCTTTAAAATCCCCCCATCTCATCCCATTGAGAAAGCCTGATAGTGGGGCAGCAGCCAAAAAAAAGCCCGAGCCGCTCCTGACATCTCCTTCCGTTATCAGATACAATCTCCGCAGTCGCAGCCCGTGCTGATGGCAGCTCTGCGGCGACCCAACACGAGCTGTGGATTGCGCCACACGGAAAGGGCGAACGCAAGTCAGTCGACGTGCGCGCATTTTTCATGCTGTCGCTTGATGAATATGCTCATGGGTCGTATGATGGGCACGCCGGTCCACAGCGCTTCAATTTCTGGGTC